>JAUYWG010000026.1:103207-114785 GCA_034779775.1 Enteromius afrohamiltoni | reverse complement strand
TGTGTGTGTGTGTGTGTGCGGCAGGTGCGTGTTACTACGACTCGAACCAGTCGATGTACGTGTTCGGCGGCTGCACTCAGAGCAGCTGTAACGCAGCGTTTAACGATCTGTGGCGTCTGGATCTCAACAGTAAGGAGTGGATCCGTCCGCTGGCATCAGGTGAGAGTGTGTGTGTGAGTGATAGTGTGTGTGTGTGTCGTCCGCTCGGTCGCTCACAGCTGGTGTGTTGTGTTCAGGCTCATATCCGTCTCCTAAGGCGGGAGCGACGCTGGTGATGTTCAGGGATCTGCTGGTGCTGTTCGGCGGCTGGACGCGGCCCAGTCCATACCCTCTCCACCAGCCTGAACGCTTCTTCGACGAGATACACACCTACTCGCCCTCCAAGAACTGGTGAGATGCATCCGTTACTCTCAATCAATCATCTCTCCAGTGATGTCTGGTTTGTTAGGAGAGGACCATATTTAAGAATCTGAGGGAGCAGAAGAGTTCAGATCTTTTTCCTGTTTAAAACTTCAAAAGAGGGAGTGTAACTCCGCCCCTTTCTCTCCCGCAGGTGGAACTGCATTGTGACGACTCACGGGCCGCCTCCGATGGCGGGACACTCGTCCTCCGTGATCGGCAGCACTATGGTGGTGTTCGGAGGCTCTCTGGGCGCGCGGCAGATGTACGTATGACGTGAGCGAGGGTGCGCGGGCAAGCGAGCAGTGCAGTCACGTGTTTGTGGTGTGTGTTTGTGTCGCAGGAGTAATGAGGTGTGGGTTCTGGATCTGGAGCAGTGGTCCTGGTCCAAACCGGCCGTCAGCGGCCCATCTCCTCACCCTCGCGGAGGACAGTCTCAGGTAACAGAGCCTCCTCAGTCTCTCTGACTCCCATGATGCTTGCGTCTTGCCTCACTGTACGACCTCTTGGTCCTCAGATTGTGATCGACAGCGAGACGCTGCTGATTCTGGGCGGCTGCGGCGGGCCGAACGCTGTGAGTATTAGTTGAGTGTGTGTGTGTGTGTGTGTGTGCGCATGCACTGCAGTGACTGTGTGTGTGTGTGTGTGTGCACAGCTACTGAAGGATGCTTGGCTGCTGCACATGAGCGCCTCCCCCTGGACGTGGCAGCAGCTGAAGGTGGAGAACGAGGATCATGGGGCGCCGGAGCTCTGGTGCCATCCTGCCTGCAAGGTGACGCTTCAGACACTCACTTCCTGATTAGAGAACCGAGAGAGAGAATCTAAAAGTCACGGTTACCTTTTTTATAATTTTTTTTTAAATTCAGATCCGTCCCACATTTCTTGTTACATTGTGATTTTAATTCAGTTTTTAAAATGTCAAATTGAGGATTGCGTGATGTAGCGTCAGTGTTGCTGTGTTGAGCTACTACAGTCTCTCCCCGTCTGTGTGTCTCAGGTGGGTCAGTGTGTGGTGGTGTTCTCTCAGGCACCGTCAGGACGAGCTCCTCTCAGCCCCAGTCTGAACTCTCGCCCCTCCCCCATCAGCTCCACGCCCGCCCCTCTAGGCCCAGACCCGCCCTCGCTGCGCTCCCAGTCTCCTGTGCGGGGGGGCGCTGCAGGCGTTGTGCTGGGCACGGTCGAGGAGGCGCCCTGCGTGAATGGCCGCTGGGGGACCCTGCGGCCCCGAGCCTCGGCCAGAGCCTCGCCCTCGCGGGGCCCAGACAGCCCGCCGCTGCTTAACGGCTCGTCACCCTCCACCAGCCCGGTGCAGGCGGCATCTCCACCCGCGCGCCCACAGGCTGAGTACAGCTGGGACGAACCGCCTGCTTCCAACGGGCTGCACACACCACCAGGGGCCGGGTCCCCACGCACCCCTCCAGGGGCCGTTTCTCCCGCCGCCCTGCGCCGGGGTCTGGAGGCCGTCAAAGCTTCCTCCTCGCTGCCGTCCTCCTCTTCGCTGGCCCAGCCGGGTCCATCCACCGGCTCCTCGCCCGCCTCCTCCAGCCCACCGCAGTCTGCCGACGCCCCCTCTATCCCACCCATCGCCCGCCGGCTAGCCCACCATCCGCCCCAGAGCCTGAACGTGGGCAAGCCGCTCTACCAGTCGCTCAACTGCAAGCCCATGCAGATGTACCTGCTGGACATTTCTCGTGCCAAGTCGGGCGGCGTAGTGTCGTGGCGGGCGTACGGCAGTGGCGGAGCTCCCAGCGCTGTCACCGGGCCACCCGAGACCAGCTTGCACACGGTGGTTCAGGGCCGCGGCGAGCTCATCATCTTCGGAGGCCTGATGGACAAAAAGCAGAACGTCAAATATTACCCCAAAACCAACGCCTTGTACTTCGTACGCGCCAAGAGGTAATGGAGGACCGGCGACGCCCTTACACTAATTTACCTTAAAATACAGCTCGACACTTATAAAGGACACTCAAACATAGTTGTGGTTTCAGTTTCTGAGCGAGCGGATGATGTTTTTGCTGTGTGCTCTGTGAGAGGACTCCAGAAGGGAGTGCTTTACTGGATGTTTCTGTCACATCTCGCTCTCAGAAGCGCTGAAGGATTCAGACGATTGTAGGAGGAACTGATGAAATGGACCTTTTTTACCGCTCTTTCGGCCTGCAATGTTTACATTAAACGTGTGTGTGTGTGTGTGTGTGTGTGAGGGAGAGTGTGTGGTGGTGATGTTGAGGGAATGAGACTGTGGATTGTAAACAGAAATAAAGTTCTCCATGTCTTAATTCTCTGAGATGATGTTGTGTGAGTTTTTATGGTCTTGACGGTACGGAATAAAGCTGTGATGTCACCAGAGGTTTTAGGTTTAGAAATGTAAATGTGCTAGTAATCGTAAGATGGGAAGTCAGAATTGGGAAAAAGTCAGATGTGGGGCCTCGTTTATAAAATGCTGCGCAGGAACCATCCTAAATTTGTTCGTATGATCATTTCTTCAATTTCCATCTGGGCGCTTCACAGAATGATCGTACGAGCAGAAATTGCGTATGCATCTGTTTCAGATGTGAAATCAATTGTGTATGTACACTGTACGATCACATTTAAGTGTACACACCATTTTATAATCGAGGCCCGTGAAGACAAACGTACAAAAAAAGAAAACGTAAAGTAAGAATTGCGTAAAGTTATTGTAAGATAAAAAGTAAAAAAAAAGCAGTTGGGAGTTACTAAGTCAGATTTGTGAAAAAATAGTTACTAGATCATAAAGTCAGAATTAAAGAAAGATCTAACTGTGAAATAAGTCAAAGGTCTTCACGATGTGCTCTGCGAGTGTGAGGCTGATGGGAAACTGTTCTTGAGTCATGTTTTCAGGCAGCTTCAGAGCACCCAGATGAGACACAGAGGACACGACTCATCTAAAATATTAAAACGGTTATTTCTCACACATTCTCAATGGGAACGTGCCCAAGCAATGTAAAAAAAAAAAAAAAGTTGCCCCATGTGTCATCGGCCTGAGAGACTCTAGAAGAGAGTGTGTGTGTGTGTGTGAGATCTTTGACTATCATGATAAAGCTGTACAGTTATTGATATAATCTCAGTTCACACAGTCCTTCTACATTGTTTATTTTTTAACGGTCCAAACCTATACAGACACAGAGAATAGTGTTAGAATTATTACATATTAACAGTTGGTGTATTCTTAGTGTTAATGTTTTTTAATACATTTTAGATTTCCATTAACGTTAATTTTCTATATTTATTCATCATTATATATTTAGCTATCTATTTCTATCGGTTGGTGTTTGTGGTAATTGCCAGTCATCGGTGGTTTGTGTAGCTCTGTTTGTTCTGGGTTCACATCCGCTGTGGATTTTCACCTTTAACCCATTTGAATTCAGTCTGCGCTGCTCCATCCTGATTGGTCGAGCGCTGGGGAGGCTGTGAGGTGGGGCAGCAGCCGCGCGGTGATTGGTGGAGGCGGAGCAGTGGGCGGGGCGTCGACTCAAGCTCTCGTGTTTACCGGAGCGTGTGAATCAGACGCGGAGACGCGATCCGAGCCGGTAAGACTCAGCGAACACTTCTGTCACGCTTCTAAAGTTCACGAGTTCAGTCCTTTTCTTTGTTTTTAGCGTATGTAATGCATAACTTAAACAGAGAATTAAAGCAAATGCTATACAGATACCCCGCATGAACAAATACTATTACAGTGTTATACTGTTATAAAGTGTATTATACAGTATTTTATAGTACTTACAACACTGTGTTAATGAATGGTACTGCACACCGTGTTATTTACTATAGTGAACTACATAGTGCAGTATAATATACTCTATAGTAGAAACTGACAGTACAGTATTGGGTAAAGACATCTGTTTATATTGCTACCACAGCAACTATAGTATTCAAGTGCTTTAATATATAAGTAAAGATTAAAAAAACAGCGACTTACAGTAAAATCATGTTTTTTTTTGGTCGATTGATTACCATCTATATGACAATGCTGTGTTACGCATACCATGGGTGAACTATGGCTAGTGTAGGAAATAGTTCCTGTGGTTTAACTGGAGTAAGCATGTTTTTTAACTTTGAGCACAGCTGGATACGAGTCTATCCAGTCAGCATGTTCAGGGGTGTTTGATTGAGCAAGTATTGTTATCTCTGTGATGTGATTTGAAGTGTTTCTTTGTCTTTGGAGTGTCACAAGATTGCCATGTGACCCCCTCCTCACCTCTTTCAGGTTTTAGAAATGCTTCTGCGCTGTGGACGTATTCAGACTGAGTGAAACAACTACTGAAACATGACAATAGAGTATGAGCTTACGCACATGACTGCTGTGAGATAACACACACACACACACACACACTCTGAGAGGATCAGCGGTGGATGAGGTGAATCTCCGTCATGCTGGTGAGCGCTCCGGCCGGGCCCCGGGCCCTGTGGCCCCCGCTGGACTTCTGCCTGGGTGCTGTGGCGTGCTGCGGGGCGTGTGTGCTGACGAACCCTCTGGAGGTGGTGAAGACCCGTCTGCAGCTACAGGGCGAGCTGGCGGCGCGGGGCTCATACCGGAGGCTGTACCGCGGCGTGCTGCAGGCTCTGTGGCTGGTGGCCGGCGCTGACGGGCTCCGGGGCCTGCAGAGGGGCCTGACCGCCGCACTGCTCTACCAGGGCCTGATGAACGGCGTGCGGCTCAGCTTCTACTCCTACACGGAAGCGGCAGGGCTCACGGAGGCTCCGGGCGGGCGTCTGGTGTCAGGGGCCGCCGCCGGAGCACTGGGGGCCTTCATCGCATCACCCGCGTACCTGGTGAGAGACCCGCGCTCCAGGAGCGGTTTCTGCGGCTCACGTTAGACACGTAGAAGGAGGAAATCAGGGGCTTCCAATCACTTTAACCATCTCTAATAAACGTCTCTGTAGGCTCCTGTCAGGATTCACTAAAGACGCGCAGTGAAGGATTAGTTAGCGCTGGACACAGACCGTACTGAATACGCGTTTCATATCACATTACAGTGTCTGCTCGAAATTCATACTCGTTTGATTCCTCTGCTCAGGATCGCTCTTGTTTACTGGTTTCCAGGAACAGTTGGGAGCAGTTACTGGAGTGCATCAGTCACTGATGCACACACACACACACACACACACACACTCTGAGTGTTGACAGTAAGGCAGCCGGAGGCAGGCTCAAATATCAGAACGAGAGGGGTATATCTGTCTTATGAGTTGACCTGGCTGTTTACACGAGTGTTGTGTAAGCGTGATGTGTTCCTATGATTGACAGACCCGTGTGTGTGTGTGTGTGTCCGTCAGGTGAAGACACACCTGCAGGCGCAGACGGTGGAGACCATCGCAGTCGGACACCAGCACAACCATCAGGTACTGAGTCCTGTGATCCACGTCTGATTCTGTCTGATTATTCAGCACCCACCCAAACGATCTGACCTGACCTGTGTGTGTGTGTGTGTGTGTTTGGACACACCTCTCTCAGTGTTCAGTGTCCAGCACACTGTGACTGCAGGATGTGTATCAGCCAATCATAGATCAGACCACATCATCAGTGTGACATCATGATGAAGGGTCATCTGCCTAATAATTGAGCACACAGTGTATAGTGAAAGTATCTGAGTATGACTTTAGGTTTATTAGAGTGTATGTGAGTTTGAGTTGAACTATATTTGAGTGTGGTTGAGTTTTGTTGTTTTTAGATTTGAAATGATGTATATATGAAAGTATTGTGTGAGTATACTTGAGCTTGAGTATATTTGAATAGAAGTACATTTGAAGTATGTTTGAGTATATTTGTATAATTATATTTATTCCCCGCCTCTCTGGAATGCTTGATTCTGATTGGTCAGTTCAGACATTTGCAGGTTCGTTCTTCTCAAATAATAACCGCTCCAGAGTAATAACGCATAGCCGGTACTACTTATATGTTTAAAATCCCTCCGCGCCAACAAAGATTACCGTTTGGCGCCATCGTGTGACAAACACTGGACAACATAAGGAGCGATTTAATACTTGTAAATAACTAAAGTACATCCGTTATTATATATTCATATGTAGATGTTATAAATGCTCTTACTAGCGTTTGAATGTTAGTCACGTGGTACTATATCGTTTCGCGGAAGGATGAAAATCTCAATTTAAAACAAATATGCCAATAAAATGTTTCAAATTCATATTCATGTCGGCGAATAACAAGCCTCCGCTTGGCGTCGGGTCCTGATCACACTGTCGGGGCTCATAGCTACCGGCTGCCTCTGCAGTATCCCTTACTTTGAGTATATATATTCTTGCTATTGTGTCTTGCTGCTGTTATTGAGTGAGTGTGTGTGTGTGTTCAGGGCGTGTTGAGCGCATTTGTCTCCATCTACCGGCGTGAGGGTGTGACGGGTCTGTGGCGGGGTGTTAACGGGGCCGTCCCCAGGGTCATGGTGGGCTCAGCGGCTCAACTGGCCACGTTCAGCTCGGCTAAAGACAGGGTCACCCGCGCCCAGGTCAGCGCACACACACACACACACACACACATATATCTGCACATGTAAACGAGCACAGACTCACACGTACTAGTTTGTGGATGTGTTTGCAGTGGTTTGATCCTCACAGCTGCCTCAATGCTCTCACCGCCGCCGTAATCAGCGGGGTTGCCGTGGCGATTACCATGACGCCGTTTGATGTCATCAGCACACGCCTGTACAACCAACCAGTGGACGAGTTTAAAAGGGTAAAACACACACTATATCAGACGACATAAAAGCACATTCAGAAGTATTGAACCCCAGCTCTCCCCCAGGGCCGTCTGTACGGCGGGTTCGTGGACTGTCTGATGAAGGTTTGTGCTACTGAGGGCATCATGGGTCTGTATAAAGGAATGACGCCCGTGTTTATGCGTCTGGCTCCTCATACGGTCCTCAGTATGCTCCTCTGGGACGTCCTGAGACAGCGAGCACTGCTGTACACACACTGATTCCCCACACGACCCGGAGCGGGGGTCCATTTACTGCACTACAGCTGACTCTTGAAACGGTTTGACCTCACCTTAGCATAGCTCTGATTAAACCTTCGTATTTTTGAACTTGTAGTTTATTAATAAAGTTTTTTACTGACTGACTTCAGTGTGTCTGTGTTTATTACCGCAGCTTCAGTAATAAAAATATCAGACTTCATCTCTGCCTGTCATCTAAAGCAGGGGTTCCCAAACTTTTCAGCTCGGGACCCCCACTCTCCTCAGAAGTGGTTAAATATACAAATGCTGCGCACCACGGAGCACATTGGTCGATATTATATTTCAACAAAAATAATATCCTAAGCATAAAGAGATGAAAATAACGTGCACATGTCGTAAAGTGTTGTAAATTAATCTGCTGCGACTGACGCTTTCGATTCGTAATCGCCTCAGGGGTCGCGATCAAACGAATAGAAATGTGAAAGGCTGATGGCTTTTGAATTTGCATGTTTTTTTTAATGTAACTATTAACGACTATTTTTTTTATCTTTTGTTAGTTATAGATAAAATATGTTATTTATAATAGTTAAAAAAATTAAAAGATTCTGGCAAATCCTCTCGCTCTGGGCTGATACTGACCGGATCTCGTGCGCATGCGCGTCTCTCTGCAGTGTGTCCAGAAGATGGCGCCGTCATCGAGTCCCTGTGGCGGGAAACGCGTTCGCTTCAGGATGATGACGTGCACCAGCCTCTTCTTCTGTTCTTATCGGGAGTCATAACAAATGTGCTGACTGTACAGTGAGCGAGATGGTTACTATTCATGGTAGCCACAAATGAACCATAGCCATAGTTTAACCATATTATTTGTAGTAAAATAACCCTATTGTACAAATGGCCATCAGTACGCCGAAAAGGGTACACTTTTACCACTGCAGTGGTAAAGGAATGATCTGCTTCTGTTGAGAGTATGCTATCACGGATCTGAAAGGTTTGTGGTGTTTGCACTTTTACCTCAGAGGAGAAGCTGACCACTAAATGTTTATCTGATGCACGTCTGCCAGGGCAGATAAACGCTAGTCAATCACTAACTAAACACAGCAAAACAGATAAAGCGTCTTCCTCGGTGATGACAGCTTTCAGCCCTGCTTGTTTCTCTGGCACCGAGTTCGCTCTTGTGTGTGATTGTTTTTATAAAAGCGATTTTTTTTTCCCCTCTTTTCTGCTCAAACTTTGCTCTGGAGTCGTTCTGTCGGGCCTGATATTTTGTGGGCGGGGCTTGTGTGGAGGATGATGTCACCATTGGACAGGATCCCTCCTGGAGCTGTGACGTCACCGATGCATTCCACAGCCCCTCCCCCTCGCCTTCCTTTGTGTTTTTTCTTCTTTAGCTCCTCCCCCCAGATTCCAGCGTGACGGAGGCTGTTCTTGTGCTCTCGAGGTTAAACTCACACTAAAGCCAGAGCTATCTGCTGATACGAGTCTCATCTCGCTGGACAAGTTCCACAGCAGTCTGCTGAACAGCTCCGCATACTCATCATACAGTTTAATAGCCAGTTCATCTAGTTATATTCTTCACTTTATTAAGTTATTAAGTAAAGATCATATTCCAATAAGATATTTTGTACATTTCCTACCGTAAATATATCGAAACTTCATTTTTGAAGTCGAGGATTTACTCTGCTTCAGATAAATGTTTTTCTCTCTGAAGATAGTTTTTGTGCTCCAGGGTCACTTATAGTTTAGTGTTTTGATATAGATTATGTAGTTTGTGCAGCTGATGTAGTTGTTATAGCTCTAGTGGTGGATGAAGTTCTTTGAGCGTGTGAAGTCAGCGGAGAGAACGAGTGGAGTGGGGGAAGGGAGAGAAAAGAGGGCAGACACACTGAGGGAGGTAAAGAAAATAACACTGACAGAACAATGAGAGAGAGACAGGTACAGTCACATCCTGCTGCCTCTGTGATAAAGTGTGTGTGTGTGTGTGTGTGTTCAAGTAACTGCATGCCTTTGTGTGTTTGTAGACATGCCTGCCTGCCTGTGTGTGTGTGTCATAAATTTTACTGCGCTGTGTCAGTCAGTAACTGTTTAACTCTTCACCTCTGCTGCTCCGAGAGAGACAGACAGACAGAGAGAGAGAGAGAGAGACAGGAGGGCGATCGAGGGAGGAAAAGGCGTGGCCTGCTGCAGATACGATCCTGACTGCTACAGCTTTCTCTCCCTCAGTCTGTCTGTCTGTCGCTCGCCCGTGTTTGAGGCACTACAGATCTCCAGGAACGAGGAGGCACTCCGAGCAAGAGTTCGCTCTGCGGATCAGGTACGTGAGAGCTCAGAGAGAACGAAAAGACACTGTGATTTCTCAGCACCAGGACAGAGAGCCAGCAGAGCTTGAGGAGTTGTGTGAGGAGCTGCTGAAGTTCTGCTGTTCTTCTGTCATTCAGTCGTCTGTGCCTTTATGAAGCTCTGCTGAAGATCCTTCAGAAGAGTCTGTGAAGCATCTCCGCACATCTGTGTCTGTTTTCAGATGTATTCTGAACGTATGTTCAACCTAAAACACTCCGTCACTCCACACCTTTGTGAGTGGACTGAGAAGACGCCAGGTTTAGTCGAGGACTCTGACATGCTTAGCTATACAACATTCTCATACAGTTACTCAGATATTTGTGTATTTTTCATTTTATGCCAAAAATCTTTGGGATATTAGGTTCAATCAATATATTTTATACATTACCTACCATAATAATATCAGAACTTAATTTCTGATTAGTAATATGTGACCCTGGAACACAAAACAAGTCATAAGGGTCATTTTTTTTATAATTGAGATGTATACATCTGAAAGTGGAATAAATTGTATTTCCATTAATGTATGGTTTGGATATGTGTAGGATAGGACAATATTAGACAATCTGGAATCTGAGGGCGCAAAAATCTAAATATTGAGAAAATCACCTTTAAAGTTGTTCAAATGAAGTTCTTAGTAATGCATGTGACTACATTTTGATATATTTATGGTAGGAACTTTACTAGATATTTTTTCTTTACTTAATGTCCTGATCATTTTTGGCATGAAAAAAAAATAATTTTGACTCATACAATATATTGTTGCCTATTGCTGCAAATAGAGCTGTGCTGCTGATGGCTGCTGCTGTGCTCCAGGGTCACAAATGCATTGCTAAGAACTTTATTTGGACAACTTTAAACTTTAAAGCACCGTCAGATTGCAGATTTTCTAATAGTTGTATCTCAGCCAAATATTGTCCTCTCCTAACAAACCAGACTTCAGTGGAGAGATGAGTTATTTAGAAAAATGGGCCCTCATGACTGGTTTTGTTGTCGGGTCACTTGTAGTTATTGTTTTTTTTAGTTGATCTCATCGATGTGTAATAGCATCCAGTACCTGCATGTAGATTAAAGCAGGATTTAGCAGACATTTTTCTGTTGGAAACAGCGGCGGACGTTGCGTCAGCATTGCAGGAACGTTTCTTCTGTTCCTCTGGTGTGTCAGGCAGCATCATGGCATCGGCGGCCCCTCAGAAGAGGATGGTGTCGTCGGTCTTCATCACTCTAGCGTCTCCGTTCAGAGCCACGCTCACGCCGACTGCTCATGTTCACAGCGCCCCCTGCAGACGAGACACACACCCTCCAGACGGTAATCACATACATACAACTTCTCCAGTCTTCTTCTAACCTAACCCTAACCCTAACCCTAAGCTTCACAGAAAACCATGACCTGTTCTAAACCTCTAGACACTTGCACTTATGGTATATCTATCTGCAGTATACAGCCACATTTTACATAAACAGCTGGATAATACTTATATTCTGCTATATATCCAACTGTATATATGCAGCTGTTCAATAATATTGCATTTTGTTTTATTTATTTAACTATACTATAAGTTACCAGTCAAGTTTTCAGTAAGGTTTTTAATGTTTGTTAAAGAAGTCTCATTTGCATTTGTTTGATCCAAAATACAGCAAAAGCAGTAATATTGTGAAATAACTGCTTTCTATTTGAATATATAATTTATTTAATATAGTTAAATGCATTCACCATCTGATCTGGATACGGACTGAGGAACAGGGTAAAAGAGAGACAGAGGCCATAGCATAGAGGCCATTCTTTTTACGATGTAACGAGTACACCGTGTGTTAAGGGGAGTGTTCCCGGTTCCGTCTGATCTAATTAATGCAGCCTAACAATCCTTTAACGGATTTGATTAATAAATGTGTATCAGTGTGTTATGTGTAAGC
>JAUYWG010000026.1:68291-100101 GCA_034779775.1 Enteromius afrohamiltoni | reverse complement strand
ACATGTAAAGCGTAAAAAGTAACGGTCCTAGTACTGAGCCCTGAGGTACTCCATACTGCACTTGTGATCGATATGATTGATATATCTAACTTTATGTTGTGTGAATATGTGTAGTTGATAAATAAAAATTAAACCGTGTCCTATGGTGTAACATAGCAATAATGTAAAAATAAATAAATCAAAACTTACAGAAAGAACATGGGAAAATTGTATCTTCGTTATTACCGTTACAAGTAGCATGAGAGAGATTTATCTTTAATGTTAGAGGTTATTTATCTAAATTTTTTATAGTTTATGTTTTGCTATATATCCACATTTACTATATATTTAATTTTGTATAGACCTGAGTAATTATATAATGTACATTTTCTATGTATCCAACTTTATATATAGAGCTGTGTAATAATACAGTTTAGATTTAGCTAAATTTAAAAACTATATTATACATCCAACTTTAAATATAGAGTTAGATTATATAGTTTATGCTTCATCATATATCTAATTATAATTTATATCCAACTTTCTATAAAGACCTGGGTGATATTATATTTAGCTATATATCCTTATATATGATGATATAAACAATCACACAGATGAGATCCTCTATATATTACTGTATATATGACGTGTGTGTGTGTTAATGGTGAGGACTTTGTTAAGTGATTGTTGATATATTATCAGTTCTGAGCAGCGCTCCTCCTGACCCCAATGACCTCCCTCTGCTGCCTCCTCCTCCTCGTGACCCCTGTGACCCCCGTGACCCTGAGCCCAGATCGCCGGCCGCCCCTGCACAGGTCAGTGAGTGTGTGTGTGTGTGTGTGTGTGTGTGTGTGTGAAAGAGTAAGTGTGTGTGTGTGTGTGTGTGTGTGTGTGTGTGTGTGACGGACTGTTGTTCTTCTCTCAGGAGAGCTCTGCGGGAAAAGCTCTGCTTCGATCGGCGCCCTCTGCTGGAGGAGATGTGAACGAGCCATCATCTGGTGAGAAGTTGTGTAATTCACACTTACAGAAGCAGAAACTGTGTGTGTGACCAGATATTGCTGAAGTACGTGGTTATGAGAAACATCATGATGTGAACGCTTGGCTAAAAGATGTGTGTTTAATCTAGATTTAAAGAGTGTTCATGTGAAACCCTGCAGCAGAAGAGTGTTTGACCTGTGTGTGTGTGTGTGTGTCAGATGTGTGTGGATTCTGTCGTAAGCCGGTGCCTCTGTCTGAACCTGCCATCGAGGCTCTAAACCGAACATATCACGCCGTGTGCTTCCAGTGCCGTCAGTGCCACGCTCCGCTAGCCGCTAAGATCTACTACAACAGATCTGGCATCCCGCTGTGTGAGGCCTGCTACCAGGTACTGACCCCTGACCCCTGACCCCGCAGCTCATACATAACTATACGATTACACCGCTCTCTTTTATGACAAGAATCATTAGGATATCAAAAAAAGATCATGTTCCATGAAGATATTTTGTAAACTATATATCACAGTGGTCTTCTATATTCAGAAGAGTTGTGTCCTTCATACATTCTGTCACACATCTTTAACTGTGTCCTCAGGCCAGTCTGGAGCCGTGCTGGGCGTGCGGTGATGTCATCAAAGATCATGTGATCCGAGCGCTGGAGCGAGCCTATCACCCGCCCTGTTTCGTCTGCACCACGTGCCGGCAGCCAATCGGAGAGCAGAGGTTTGCGCAGGGTGAAGTGGGCGAGGTTTACTGCCTACAGGACTACTACAGGTACGAGACGCGCACACCCAACAGAGAGCGCACCGCGAGCAACGCAGCGTTAACAGAACCTTCGCTCAGCGCAAAACCTTAGTTATTCGCCGTACACGAAAAGTGTTCTACAAGAAGACAACCAGGGCCAATCATATAAAATATCAACCAATTTAAGATTGCCAGATTAAACTCGAGAAAAATATCTAGATAACATGTTGAGAAGAAAATCATTAGGTTTCAAGAATAAATGTGATATGTTTCGAGAAAAAAAAAGAAAAAAAAAAAAAATTTAAGAAATTTTAAATTTTAATTTTAAGAAAAATTTCTGAACAAATTGTTGAGAATGAATTTGGAGACGGAAGCTTCAGGACAGGGGCATACTTTACTCGTTTAAAGCTGCTTTGACACAATCTGCATCGTGAACAGTGATTATAAATAATGGTGACTCGACTCGAACACAACGACTTCATTCAATGAGTTCAATCTCACAGTATCAGGATGTCTTTGTTTCATCGGCAGGAAGTACGCGCCGCAGTGTCGCGCATGCGGAGAGCTGATCATCCCTCGTGAAGACGGAACCGACAGTTTCACGGTGGAGTGTCTGGGTCACTCGTACCACGAAGACTGCTACCGCTGCGAGGTGTGTGTGTGTGTGTGTGTGTGTGAGACTGTCTCCAGAAGCTGTGTTGTTGATCTGATGTTCTGTGTGTCTCAGGTGTGTGGTGTTCTCCTGTCTCCGGAGCCCAACGAGAGCGGCTGTCACCCGCTGGACGGACAGGTGCTGTGTAGAGCGTGTCACGTGTCGCTAACGCAGAGCGCACCGCGCTGAACACTGATGAAGTCTGTACTGGACCCGGCAGCATTGGGAGCATTACTGCTTTCTCTTTAGCGTTCCACTGATTATATATCCATGTACCCACATATCAGCTCTCTGCACTCTTTCTCCTAATGTACACCAAAGATATATTTTCAACAGTGTTATCAGACCCTGATATCACACGCCCAGCGCTGCGGAGTGTAACTGTGACTATCACTATTCTCTCACACGTACAGATCTGATTGATTTCTTCATAAACTGCACTGACTGTTCTGAAACACAACACATCCATGTTTCAGGAGTTTAGGACACATGCTTATTCCAGATCTCTTTTATTTCCTTCTTGAGTTTATGTATATGCTTTATTTTTTAAGATGAACTTTTTTTAAAGCATTGTAAGATATCAGTGTTTCCTGTCATTACTGTGCAAAGATTTGCTTTAAAACCGTGTCACAGCTATTAAACTATATGTTGTTATGATCAGTGTTTAACCTCAAAGAAAAAAGAGGCGCTAAGGTCTGATTGTCTGTGCTTTAAAATAAAATGTTTCATGATCTTAATTCAAGGGATGAAAGTTTTCAGAAGTCTCTGCTTTAAATGCGGCTGAAAACGTTCGTTAGAAATCTAGAAAGTAATCAGTTAAGTTACTTAAAGAAATAGTTTTAAACACGGTCACTTGTGATCTGTAACTAGTTACATTAATAATATTACTTGTCATAGTAACTAGTAGTGTAGCTTTAATATTATTATAGTTACTAACCATAAGTTAGCTACTTAGTTACTACTTTTTTAGATTTTTCACAACATCACGCGTACATGAAGTCCCCGGAGCTGCAGGCGTATGAAATATGAAAAAGCCTACAGTATTATTGCATTGTTATTGCAGTGATTTTGAGAAGATGATGCTGTGACATTACTCTGGAGTTACTCAGCCCTCTGATCCTGAGAGAAACTCTATGAAATCTATTTAGAGAGCGCATCAGGTTCTTAGGGACATATATGATTTCTTTTGACAGAACACATTGTGGAAAATAATCATATATGGATATAAAAGAGAAATTAGAGCTACAGTTAGCTTCAAGCTACACATAAAAAATAATATATATAAAAAAAAAAAGTAATTCAAATTCATTTAAATTCAAAAGGTGTTTATCAGCGCTGCAATGTTGAAACGCGTGACTTTAGTAAATGCAGCGCAGCACCTGGTAATCAGGTAATCAATATTTTAAAATGTTAATGCACAGTAATGTTTAAAATAAAGGTTACATTATCCGCTCCGGTCTCCAGTGTTCTGACGTCACAGCAGCGGCGGCGCGCAGGGTTGCGGTGCTCGCCGCCGAGGGCTCCGCTCTCCGCGCGCTTCCGCTCGTGCACGCGCAGGGCCGCGAGCACTTCTTCCTCACGCGCGCTAGCAGCGGATTTTTACCTCACGGTCGGAGAATAAACGACGCGAAGGCGCATATATGTGCATGAACGGGACGCGGACGACGCAGAATGGTTCGGGAAACCAGACACCTCTGGGTGGGAAATTTACCCGAACATGTTCGCGAGGAGAAGATAGTGGAGCATTTTAAACGGTGAGTTACACAAGCAGCGACGCGGCCTGGCGGGAACACAAACCGCCTCAGCGCGCGATGGCGGACAAACAGCGGCGAACCGCCGACGAGAGCCGTTTAAAACACCGGAACGAGCCGCAGACGCGACTTAGAACTCGAACACAAAGCGAACCCGTCTCCGATCCGCCCGCTAACGTGATCAGGTTTAGCAGTTAGCTTGGCTGCCTGGCCGCTGGCTAGTTAACGGCTCGCAGGTTAGTGTGTGGAATCTGCTCATTTTAACGGAAAACGTCGGTGTTCGGGTTCACGCCTCAGGAAGAGTCGCATAAATCGCGCTTTCATTCGCAGAACAGCGAGTGTTTGTGTCTGTGTTGGCGGTTAGCTCGCTGCTAACGCCGAGCCGGTTTAGCAGCAGGAACCGATTCCGTCTGAAGAAACTTGATCCAGAAACTGTGGTTCGCTGTCACATACATCTGCTGTATTTTTGAGGTAAAACCAAGTTCAGGCCTCTCATTTCAGTTGCCGGGACTGGATTAGTGTACTGTGGAAACACCGCCAAAATGTTGTGAAATCGCTTTAAGATCGCAGTGTGAACGAGCTGAACGCAGGAGCGATAGTACTTACAACAACATTCCGATGTTAGAACGATTAAGTCAATGTAAACAGAGTTTTAATTACTTTAAATTCCGCTAAAGTCATACTCAAAGTAAACTGAATTAAGACATGTGGAGTATTCCTTTTTTATTCGCATTATCCAAGTGCAGTATAGACACCTTAATCTCACTATTACCGTAGCAGCATTTTGCAACGGCACATACATGGCAATGGGGGACACTTGATTTCCAGTGACTATCATCGTCTTGACTACAGAGACCGTCTCTGCATTTGATAAATAAATAGTTTAATCTGGTCATTATACATTACCATCACTCTGTTCTTCTACTTGATAATGTTCAGTGCTTTGCTGCAATCTGTATTGTTAAAAGAGCTATAGAAATAACAGTGACTTGACTTGGTCAACTGTTCGTCGGCAAACAAAAGAGAAATGCCGTTGTGTGTTTGCGCGTATAGCATAACAAATATTTAACTGCACTTAAAGCTGTTGTAAAATGAAAATTGAAACACCCAAAACTGCAAATAGCTTATCAGCGAAGATGAACAATATGTTGATATACATGAAATACTGGAGCGTATGCCATTAATCGATCTGTGTACTATAACGTAAAATGGAAACATGAAAGGAATATTTTAAAAGCAACTCATGCAACGCCTTAATTATAATGTTATTTTATTATGTTACTGATGTCCATGTAAACACAACTGTGTAGTGTACAAAAATTATATGAGGATATTTTATCATGCATACAGTCTGATAGCCTCGTAATAAAAGCTGTTGAGAGTTGTCTCCACACTTACATTATTCAATTATATAAGGCTATTGTGCAGCACTTTTTTGCAATTTTTGATTGTCTGTTGCTAGACGCATATCCGCCATGTTTGTAGTTTAGCACTTTTTATGCATGCTTGTGTGTAGTTCTAATCGAACCCTCGTCCACCGCGCAATATTAGCTGAAAGGTTAGAAATAATCTTTGGCATACATGCTTCGATTTGGGACATGCTAATTTTACATTTGAACAATATGTGGCTGACGATCACATGACCTTTACAGTGCCTGGTTTCTTCCTCTTCTCTGCAGGTATGGCCGGGTGGAAAGTGTCAAGGTCCTGCGCAAGCGTGGCTCTGAGGGCGGGGTGGCGGCCTTCGTGGATTTTGTCGACATCAAGAGTGCCCAGAAGGCACACAACGCCGTCAACAAAATGGGGGACAGGGACCTTCGCACCGATTACAATGAGCCGGGTTCAGTGCCCAGCGCCGTGCGGGGTCTGGAGGACGGCACCCCCTCGAGCAGTCACGCAAGGGAGGTTGCGGGGTTCTCGAGGAGCACCGTGGGGCCGGTGTACGGGCCCCCGGTGTCTCTCCACACCAGAGAGGGGCGCTATGAACGCAGACTAGACGGGTAAGTGGACACAGGCTCCCTCTGCACTACAGAGGGACTGTGGTGTCAGATACAGGGGTTGAGGTTGGGTTACACACTATAGACCAGATTCTAGGGATCCCTCTCCGTTCTGAGGCCTGACTTCCTGCACACGGAATTATTAATCCATGTCTATCATGTAAGAATGAGTGGATTAGATTGGTGTGGGATTACTGTGTGAGCCATAGCCCTCGTCTGAGTTGGATATTACCCACGTGGAGAATATCCCGGTCGGTTTGGATATTACGACGTAACGGGTGAGTTTGGATATTAGGCGTTCGCAGAGTCCCGGATATTACCCCGCCGCCTTGGAACAGCGCTCCTTGGAAGTACGTGCCGATGACGGATTAAACACAAGGTTTTTAACCCGCCGGAGCGTAGTTACGAGTTGTCGCGAAGCTTTTTGTCCCTTCTCATTTGCCTTGCACGACTATCCCATCACCCATTTGGTCATTGTGCTAACTGTCTGTCATGCCGTGGATGTGTATCACTGCCGTGGATTTAAGAGTGTAATCTCTCGCTGCTGGAGTGAGGAGTAAGTGTGTCAGGGTTCATCATCTCCATCCCTCCTTGTCACCGCACGTCATTCTTAGTATCGCCCGCGTTTGGATACTTTCACGAAGCCTCGAAGACCAGAAGACGTCGTCTCGGGAAGACTCCCACGGATCTAAACTCGTGTTGGATGTATAGGAGTAGATGGAGGCTTTGCTGGATTACCCGATCTCCAGTGGATGTACGCTAGAAGAGCTTCTTGAAGTTGGCCATAATGTACTGGAATTACGTTTTTGATGTTATTTATTTTTGTTTGTTTTTTGTCCCACTGAGCTGTGTTTTTGTCGTTCGGATTATTCCAACAGTTTTGTTTTATTCTTTTTGGAGCAAGTTCCTTTTTCTAGACTGTTATTCCTGAAGACGGATGGCTTGATGCTGACGCGACCCTCTCTGGACGAAGAACCTTTTTGCTCAGTGGGACTGTATCGTCGTTTTTTTTTTTTCCCCGTACGCCATCGCTGTTTTCGGCTCACACAAAATTCCTCCTATATTGTATTGGGAATATTTAGGGTCAGTTACTGCTCTGAAAAGGTTGGTATTGCCCTGCCTTACGCCTCTCTGTGCTTTCTCTTTCTAACCTAGACATGCACCCTGTCTCTTAACCCCTGTTCTTTACTAATCCTAGAGCCTTGTGCTATTGTTAACCCCTCTGTCCAAGTGTTTCCGCTCTTCTGTCTGATTTCCCCTCCAATGTTCAGAGCCAGATAGCCAGCATGGTTCACTTGACCAGAGTTAAACGTTCAGCGAATCACTGCATGATTCGTTTAGAAGTGCGTTCTAGAGCCTCAGTGAAGTTCAGTCTACCAGACGCGTGCTTGTGATTTCGCTCGTTAAATTGTGGCTCCCCAACCTGGCCCGCTAGGTTTTGGACGACGAGGCATATTTGAGTTCCTGTGTTTAGCACTTGCCATGGGTCCGGTCCGGTTCTAAGAGTGTATGTGTGTGTGTTCCCCTTTCTGTCGTGTCTCTTTCTGTCTCTCTGGCAGCAGCAGCTCGGACAGCCGGGAGCGAGCATACGATCACAGTCCGTACGGACACCACGAGCGCAGCGGCTCCTTTGACCGGCCGCGTCACTATAACACAGACTATTACCGGGACCGCACCATGTTCACCTCTGGGGTTAGCTCCAGCCCGGCCTCCAGCGCTATCAGCGGTGGCTTTGAGGCGCCAGAGTCGCACTTCGAGTCTCGGATCCGCGACCCCTTCACCATCTCCAGCTCGGCTCGGCGCGACCCCTACCGTGATGACAGGGGCCGCCGCACAGACCGGACCTACCACCATCGGCGGAGCCGGTCCTCGCACTCTTCACAGTCGCGGCACCCATCGCCCCAGAGGAGCGCTGGACAGACCCCTAAAGCCGCCCACTCACCCAAGAGAGCGGCCGTGTCGCCCAGTCGGGGCCCACGCTCTCGCAGCCCGTCTTCCAGCTCTGACTCCGTCAGCAGCACAAGCAGCACCGGGAGCGGCAGGTATTGTGCCCTCCTTCTCAACCACATGCTAATTCTTGTTATCCCAGGTTAAAATAAAAGGGCACTTCCATAATGTGCTTGAAGTGTTAGCTCACTCCAATCTGTCATTAATTACTCGTGTCACTCCGAACCCTCTGTTCATTTTCAGAACACAAATTTAAGGTCTGTTTGAGAATCTTATTTAGCAGTTTTTGTACCCAAGAACATAATCAGCGTTGTTTACACTTAGGTCCTTGCACACTGAGTCTGTAATTTTCTTGTATTCATCATGCTTTCCTATCAAAATGCTTGCTGCAGATGTGAAAGCGCAGAAAATCAAAGCTGCTTCAATTTTTTATGACTGTCACGTTTACACACTAGCTCTTTGGTCAATGTGAGGGTCGTATTTGTTTTTTAACATGTGAAAATTTCGGGCTTAGTGTGCAGTAACCTTTAGTGTAAAGTGCCTATGCCTTGTGATGCTCTTAAAAATGGTAGAAGTCAGTAACTCTGGGAGAAGAATTGAGTAAAGTTATTTTTGTCGTCTTTGCACGCAAAATGTGTTGTTGTAGCTTCATAAATCTGGACTGTTAAAATGATGTCTTCACTACGTTTCTGGGTCTGGGAATATGACAGTTGTTTATTGAGGGTCAGAGAGCTCTCGGATTCCATCAGAACATCTTAATTTGAAGATGAATGAAGTTCTTACAGGTTTGGAACGAGAGGAGTAAGATTAATGACAGAATCTTCACTAACCCTCTATTTTTGTATCACGTAAGTGCAAGCAACTGTGCTATATTGGGACACCATGAATATGAACTAGAATGCACTTCTAATATACTACTGTAGTCACCACTTATACTAGTATGATTTTTATTTCTTTAAACATAGTGCTACAAAACAGATTTGGGTTTTCCACATTATTTACAGTCATGGAAATTTCAAGTGTACACATAAAATGTAAATGCTCTCTTCATTCTACTTTAGACACTAACTGAGTAACTCAGTTTTACGAGACATCAAAGGAATAGTTAACCCAAAAATGAAATCGTCATTTACACACCCTCGAGTAGTTACAAACTTGTATGTATTTCTGTGTTCTGCTGAACTGTAATATATTTTAAAGAAAGGTTGTAATAAGGCTGATTTGTTTTTTCAATCAATGGTCTATGGAGACTCAAAACAGCCTAGTTACAATCTTTCTTTTAAAAATCTTTCTTTATTTGGGATTAATTGAGGGTTGAGCAAATGATCTTCATTTTTGGGTCAACTATTCCTTTAAGTAGACTCTTAACTAATGCTCAAATCATTGTTAGTTGACATGGAGTCTCAATGTTACTGATAGTCAGTAGAATATGTGTGGAGTTGTGGGAACTGTGTAATGTTGTGTCAGTTTGTAGTCATGGCCATAAATCCTATCTATTCTGGTGTTTGGTGTTGAGCTTGATGAGTATAGTCAATGCTTCAACGTGTGAAACCTCATTGGTTCTAAATGGACATCTCTGTAAACAGTGGGTTTTTCTGAAGCGGCAGGTTCTTCTCTTGGTTTCTTCTAGCAGTGATTCGAACAGCAGCTCGAGTGAAGGCTCGCGAGCACGCTCCGTGCAGTCAACGGCCACACACGCTCCTCTGGCTCCTGCTGTGCTCGCGCTGGACTCCGATGAGCCGCGGAGGAGCTTTGGCATCCGAGTCCAGAACCTCCCGACGCGATCCACAGGTGACCTCTTACTGCTCACCAAGCTTAGTCCACCACAAACCATGCTCGGAGTCTGCTCAGCATCACATCTGAGGAATCAGGATGGTCAGCCTCACAGAGATTGGTGGAAGCATAGACAAACGTGGTCCCTTCAAGTCTGAAGGATTGAGAGTCTTCTTGTGTACAAACATTTGGAAAAATGAAACATTTAGGGTTGTTTGGTGACCTTAGTTCAGGCCGAAATGAAAATTCTCATTCCAAAACTAATAATCTCTTTCTTTTCCAGAACCCGAATATTTTTTATAGTCTACTTTATTTCTGTTCCTCCATTGACAGTTGACCAAAACTGATTCAAGAAACTATTAAAACAAAAAACAATCCATCTGAATAGAGTGGTCTTTTGAAGAGGGTATATACAGATTTAATTTAGGCCTTTATTCACATAGAAACATTGATCACCCAACACTTATGGAGGCTCAAGCATGCTTGTTAAACACTCAAGAACCGGGATCTCGGGCATCAAGCAAGCACAAATAAACTTCTGTTTATGTTCACTGATCAATGTTTGTATGAGAAGAAATGTCTGAATGAAATCTGCTGCTCATATAAACTTGGTTTAAACTGCTTCAAGTTTATTTATTGTTTGATTTATATAAAATAATGATGAAAGTGAAGTGTTTGTTTCTCAGATTGAGTTGGACAGGTCATTCCAGCAGGAGGGCAGCAGTTAATGTAAAAATCAGTGAAAGTGATTTGGGATGAATAAAAAAGTCACACTTGCTGAACACAAGCATCTAGAGGCATGAAGGTAAAGAGGTGGATTTGTAGACAAACATAATTACCTTCAATTTTTTTTAATAGCCAGTGTGTTCTTTTCAGCTCATTAGACGCCAATTTGTCATGTTTTTCCAAATATCTGTATGCGAGGAGAGTCGTATGAACTGAGGCTGGCCATCATAATTCTTCAAATATCAAACTCTGCTTCCCAAGACCTTTGATTTAGGTCACCACTAACAAATGAGCAAAGTAAATCATGACGGTGAAATTTAGGCTGAGCTAACCCTTTAATTTCACTCAATAAAAAAAATTGTGTATACTATACTGTTGTTAATTTTCAGACATCTCTGAGACCTTTAGGCAGCATGTCTCAGACTCCTCTTTCTGAACACTGAAGCGTCTGTGCTATACTCTCCTCAGATACGAGTTTGAAAGACGGGCTCTTTCACGAGTTTAAGAAGTATGGTAAGGTGACGTCTGTGCAGATCCACGGCGCGTCGGAGGAGCGCTACGGCCTCGTGTTCTTCAGACAGCAGGAGGACCAGGAGAAGGCCCTCAGCGTCTCAAAGGGCAAGCTCTTCTTCGGGATGCTGATCGAGGTCACGGCCTGGAATGGCCCTGGTGGGTGTTCGCTGAAGATCAGGCTGTCACGCTCCAACGCTGGCGACGCTAAATCTTGATGTATTTGCCTCCTACAGAGACGGAGAGTGAGAACGAGTTTCGGCCCCTGGACGGACGCATCGACGAGTTCCACCCGAAGGCCACTCGAACGCTGTTTATCGGCAACCTGGAGAAGACCACCAACTATCAGCAGCTGCTCGACGTCTTCCAGCGCTTTGGGGAGATAGTGGTGAGTTAGCATGTTTATCATCTGAGCTAGTGGTTATGAGCTGAAATGAACTCTTGGAGAAGACATTTCTGGCCTGAAAATGTGAGTTTTAACCCTTTGGCTCAATTTACACCCAGAAGAGATAAGAACTTCCAGAGATGTCCAGCTAATGTAGCACGTTGACTGCTAGTTTTGCCAGTGTGATACTGACACAATCTCATGTCTCACATGTATTGTAGGTGCTTGAATACAAATCCGCTTAAGCGCTGTGTTCTTCAGATCGACTCGGTGTGTGTCAAAAACATTTGAAGTTGTTTGTTGAAAGTCAGTATTTACACTGATCGAGCTTGACAAAGGCCTTAGTACACGGATTGCAATTTGCTGCAGCTCTTGCGTCGTAAAGTAGCAATGAATCAGGATTAATTGTTATTACGGCTGCTGCAATGAATCATGAAAAGCATTCTGCAAGGCTTAACGATTGATTGATTTGTTGATGCAGCCCTAATTTGACCTTTTTTTACTCCTCAATGTCAAAGTCTTGCTCCTATCCGATTTCTCATCTGTTTCTGTTACATTAAACTCCAAAAACCCTAACTGCAGTAAAACCAGGCCAAACCATTTTGTGTGTGGTGGAATTCTTATTTCCCATCACTTACCATGCTTTGAGTGGAAATGTATTGGTCTGTGTATTTTCTAAAGCATGTGTTTGTCTCCATTGATTTCAGGATATCGATATCAAGAGGGTGAACGGTGTTCCCCAGTACGCATTTGTTCAGTACTCTGATATCGCCAGTGTTTGTAAAGCCATTAAGAAAATGGATGGAGAGTACCTCGGCACCAACAGACTGAAGGTATTGATTATTTGCATGTTTTTGTCTCATAAAACATGTTTATGTTGTGTGTACATGACAGCAGCGTTGTCTGTTGAAGTGAAATCTTTCTGGATGGTTTCTAATGTGTATTACAGCTTGGCTTTGGGAAGAGTATGCCAACAGCGTGTGTGTGGCTAGACGGCCTGACCTCGAATATCACAGAACAGTACCTCACACGACACTTCTGTCGATACGGGCCAGTGGTCAAGGTAGAGTTCTGTTAACCCTCGTCTCTGGAAGTGATGATGTGAACTATACAATTCAATACTGTAACTCCTGGCCTCTTTTACAGGTGGTGTTTGATAGGTTAAAAGGAATGGCTCTCATTCTGTACAACAACACAGATTTTGCCCAAGCAGCTGTTAGAGAAACCAAAGGATGGAAGATAGGAGGAAACAAAATTAAGGTATGTGGGGACTGACTAGGGTTGCAAAGGGGCAGAAAATTTCCATTAAATTCTGAAACTTTCCATGGAAACTTCGTCTGGGAAATTTTTTAAGTATTCAAAATTTAAAACTTACCAGGAATTTATGGGAATTAATTTGAAAATTTATAAAATGTGTCCAGACGTTTGGCCAGTACAGTGACTAGCAGAATTAGCTAAAGCTAGCAAGCCTCATAAATCAATGAAATAGTGCTAAGTAAATGTATGGATTTGCTGGCTAGCTACTGTATAAACACTTTTATTATTAACTCACCTAAATGTTCAGTCAGTGTTTTTGTAAAATTTTACAATGGTTTAACCTAATATAGTTGCCCAGCATATTACACACCGCGCAATAATGTTGTTGTTTTATTTTTTAAGTTTATGTAACTTACATGAATATTTACCAAGATGTACATTTTTATATTGTGTGTGCGTGATTGCATGATTTAAGAAATGGTCTGCATGAAATGGAGTGCATCTAGGGGGTGTGGCCTTAATAACCCTGCTGTGTACATGTGATTTAATGCAATTTCAGTTTAATTTCTAGACTAAAAATTGCTCAATCTAGTTGTTTTAACCAAGATTATGCTGCAAGAGTTTTTTTGTCAGCTACATTTAAGTCAGCTACATTACATCCAAGTTCCTGCAATTTAGCTCATTTCCAGTTTAGTCCCATTAATTCCCATGGAAAGTTTCCAATCTTGAAAATTATCTGAATTTTGCAACCATAGGACTGACCCTGTGGAAAAAAAAGCTTACCTTTGATCACAGACATCAGGTTTTAAATTGTAATAACATAAAAAAACTTTAACATTTCAAAATTGTAATAAAAAAAAAAACAAAACATGGGCTTATACACACCTGTTTGTGCGTTGATTCGTTTATATAATGTGTTTTTTTGCTCTGTCCAGGTTGATTTTGCCAGTCAAGAGAGTCAAATGGCTTTCTATCGATCTATGCAGGCATCAGGCCAAGACATCCGTGATTTTTATGATATAGCATCAGATCGGAGGTGAGCATTGCCTTTTAGTGGGGAAAAAACAAACATACATTTACGTGGGCAGAAATAGTCTTTAGCCAGTTGATCATACTCGGTTAAATATTGACCAAGTCTTTTTTTGTGTGTTTTGTCAGGGATGAACGAAGAACTCCTTATCATGACTTTACCACGGAGCGGGCATATTATGAGAATGTAAGGACTCCTGGAATTTACGCTGAAGATCCCCGACGAGAGTACCCTGGTCGAAGTCGTGACCGCTACTCTGAGTTAGAGCACTATCAAGGAGACCACTATGATCCCCGGTATCATGAGGACCCACGGGAATACAGAGATTATAGAGACCCTTTTGAGGACATCAGGAAGTACAGCTATATCCAGCGAGAACGTGAACGGGAGCGCGAGCGCTTTGAGGCGGAGCGAGGACGGTGGAGCCCGTCTCATCAGCGGCGTCCCCTGACTCCCTCTGCTTCACCGTCACCATCAGATCGTGTGTCCCGAGACACCGAAAGACGTGTGTACAGGCACTCCTCTGAAAGATCTGGAAGCTGCAGCTCGCTGTCTCCGGCCCCAGCTCCTTTTGAGAAGTCTGAGAAATCGCCAGTAGATTACAAATCAGAAGGACTGGAGAGAGACATGGAACAGGTAGAGGGCGTAAGCGAGCGCGTTAGTGGGATAGAGAACAAGAAGCGCAGCAGACGCAAGGAGAAGGCTGACAGAGAGAAGGGAGAGAAAGCTAAGCAAAGGAGAGGGAAAGTGCAGTCTCCCAGCGGACCTCATTCTGAAGCGGATAGAGAGCCTAGTCTGGATTTGATATCTGGGAAAGTTAAGGTTTCAGATATGGAGGGTCAAGAACGACAGAAGCATAAAGGGGACAAAGAGCCTTCGCCTACTGACAACGTAACTCGTCTCGAGTCTCAAAAGGGAGAGCGGCTCGATCCATGTAAAAGCGAATTGCTAGACAGGGATGGCAAAGGAAAGGCAAAGAAGCATTTAAAATCTGACTCCGGTAGTGACGGCAAAGACTCCCTTGTAGATTCTGTAAAACTTGAAGCAAGAAAAAGGCGATTCGGTGATTCTGGCGGGAAAGCGATACGACAAAAACGGGGACGTCTGGAGGAGGACCCAGGTTCTGGGATTAGCCAACCTGCTGACTTTGCTACAAACACAGGGTTTGCAAAAGAGACCGATACTGATGTAAAAGTGGAGAGAGAGGCTCAAAAAAGAGAACACTCCAAATCCAGGATTAGTTCTCATTATACTCAAAGGGAAGAGCTGGATGGCGCAATGAGAGGTATGCCTCAGGGCCCGCCGGTAAGACCAGTTGAAATGACTGAGGTGGATGTTTTACACTCAAAATCTCACCCTGGGCCGAGCATGTCTAGACGATTTTCAACAGATGCAACCTCAGATAAGGACAGTAAAGTAAGGGATGAACATCTAGAAAATATTGACCTTTCACAGAGTTACCGCAAACAGATGGAGCAAAACCGACGGCTACGGCAGCAGCTGCAGCCACAGGATAAACTGGAAAAGGCAGAAACTCCTCAAGGGGTTGATGCAGAAGATCTTGAGCATCGAAGCCTGGTGCATGAGGTCGGCAAGCCTCCGCAGGATGTAACGGATAATTCGCCTCCAAGTAAGACCAAAAAACAAGAGTCCTTTGAGATGGAAATGAGTGCCAAGAGAGAGAGGATTTACCGAACGGTCCGGCAAAAGAGTGAAGACCCTGAGTGGAATAACACAAACTCTCCAAGGCTTCAGCATGCCCCTCAACAAAGAGAGGAAGAGTATGCAGATCCTCATGCTCAAATGACTGTGAGAGAAGTAAAAGAATTGAAACCTGAGGATAATGCTCAGACAGATCAGGAGCTCGGCGTTAAACGGATACATGCCTCACAGATGTCAAAGATGAGTACGTCTTTGCAAGACGAGCAGCAGAGACGCTGGGAGAGTCGACTGAAGCAAGACTTGTTGCCAGACTTTTCAAGGAGCGCTGAGAAAAGACGGCTCAATCGGAAGTTCTTAGATTACGGACTTTGGCCAGATTTGGAACCAGGTGAAGTGCGTTCTGACTCTGAAGAAGATCGAGAAAATAAGCCCAACTCTCCTCTGCCATCAACGTCAGTATCCTTCTCTGAAAGACATCGTCCAGACAGATTATCAGAGTCCAAACTGATATCCTCTCTTGAGAGAAACAAATTCTGTTCTTTTGCAGATGATCAGACAATCACACCGGATACTAAAGCTTTGTTAGAGCGTGCAAAGTCTTTGTCCTCATCAAGGGAAGACAACTGGTCTTTCCTTGATTATGATTCGCACTTCCCCAGTTTCAGAAGTAGAAAAGACACAGAGAAGGTGGAGTCCACACCACGACCAACTCCCTCATGGTACATGAAGAAGAAAAAAATTAGAAGCGAGTCTGATGACAAAATTGATGACAGGAAAGAAGATCCAAAACCGGAGGAACAGGAGAAGCGAGAGTTGTTTGCATCACGTTTTTTGCACAGTTCTATTTTTGAGCAAGATTCAAGGCGTCTCCAGCATCTGGAAAGAAAACATGAGGACCCTGAACATGGTGTAGGATATCTGTCCTCTCAACAAGGCCCAACAGAAGGGCAGCCTGACCCAGAACCAGTTGTTCTTTTCCATAGCCGCTTTTTAGAACTGACAAGGTTGCAGCAACAGAAGAGTAAAGAACAAAGCCATCAAGATTCCAAGCAAGGAGAAAGGATAGATGCAACCAAAGTAAGTAAATCACCGGAGGAAGAACAAGCACCACAACAGCAAAATGCTTCTGAGCCTATTATCCAACAAGCGGAGATTAAATCAGTTAGTCCTGTTCAGGTTCTTCAGACCAGTCCTGTTCAGGCTCCTCCAATATCACCCCCTGTTTTAGCAGCCGAAGAGTCTTTGCAGACAGTAGAAGCTGAAAGTGTTGTTACTCCATCCTGTAATTTGCTTGATTCTTCTATAAAGGTGGAAGATAAAGAGCCTGAACAGCCCACAGCTCAGGCATTGCAGCCTTTGCTTGAGCAACCATCAGAATCCAATTCTTCAGAATGCCAGGAGTTGAAGATCGCAGCAGAGGAGACTGCTTTGAAGGCTGATGACTCTGAAAGTGCTCAAGACACCAATAAAGTAGTTGCAGAACAGCTCCCAAGCAATGAAACACCAACCAATAATGTACTTCCAGAGGCTGAGCCTCCAGCAAAGTTTCCTGAATCACCAAGTCCCCTCTCAAATATCCCTGCTGAGCAACAGGAAAAAGAACCTGTGGCACCAGAGTCTGAATCGAATAATGCAGATCATCAGAAGTGTGCTGATAATTATCCAGTTGAGGAAGCCGTGTCACCCCCTCCAAAATCGAGAAATAAAAGAGCCAAAAACTCTCCTACCACACCAGTAACCACAACTCTGCCTGCTACCCCAGACAAACAAAGCACCCGCAAAAGTGAGCGCATTGACAAAGAGAAGCTCAAACGTTCATCTTCTCCAAGAGGAGAGGCGTTCAAGACAACGCCTGATTCAAAATCATTAAATAAGTCACCTGTGCACAGCATAGAAATGGAACAAGGTACAGAGCAGAGTTCACAGTCAGGTAGGGCAAGACGTCGAAATGTGCGTTCTGTCTATGCTACACCAATTGAAGATGAAACTGCTCTGCAAACCGGAAAAGTAGAGGCTGTTGCTGTTGCTGCACTACCGATCTTGAGACGGGGACGCCCCCCTAAAAATCGACGCCAAACAGAGGATGTACCAGCCAAAGTCGAACGCTCAAAATCAACAGAGTCTAAGGAGTTGGATGGCAGTGAGACAAACAGTGAGGGGCTTTTCAAAGTGGGTAAAGGCAAATCTTCACCCCACACACAAAAAGGAGTCGGTCCAGGAAATGCATCTGGAATCGGAAAGAAAGGAGACAAAATGGAGAAAATATTGGAAAGTACCAAACTTATCAGTGAAGAAAACCCCCCTGTTCTGAAAAACCTTAGAATTCGTCTTGATGTGACAGAAGTAAAGGCAATGCTTCAGACTAGCGAAGAGGAACCTGGAACTGAAGAGTTTTCCAAAAACAGCTCACCTGGTGTGTCCTCAAAGGATGAGATACTAGATGCTAAATTTGAAAATGATGCCATGGATGATGCTAAATGTGAAAGGGAGACTTTGCCTGCTGCAACAAAAGCTAATGAGCCACATGTAGCTTCGCTGGCTCGAGAGTTGGAGCTTGAGCAGGCTGTTGAGAATATTGCCAAGCTCACAGAAGATGCTTCTCCTCTTCAGTTTAAAAGTAACCTGACAAAAGCACAGCGTCTGATAGCTGAAGAACCGGAGCGTGATTCAGAAGAAAAGCCTGCAAATCCATCTAGTGAAACAGAGCTTGCTGCTGCTATAGATTCGATCACATCAGAGAACCCCGAACAAATCATAAGCTCTGTTGTAGAATCTGATTCTGATGTGCAGACTCTTGGGCCCAGTTCAAAAGCATCTGAAACCTGTGTTAACACAGCAGTCGTTCAGGAGGAGGCCGTAACCACTCCTAGAAAAGGGTGTAAAGGCAGAACAAAAACTTCAAAGAAGGGTAAAGGCCAAAAGGGAGCTGGAAGCAAAAAGGAACCCATCAAAGTAGTTTTGGATGCTGAAAATATCCCTGTGAAGTCCCTAGAGTCCGTACCTGTAGAACTTCCAGCAGCCACAGAACGATCACCAGCAAGTAGCGCTGTTGTTATTACTTCCTCTTCCAAGCAGGGTGTAAGTTTAACAGCTCCTAATGCAGACATTCCAAACGAAGCAAAGTCGCCTCTCAAAACTGAGATGGATATCCCAAAATCCTCTCCAGCGATCAGCAGAAGCCCAACGTCATCCAAATATCAAGCGTTTTCATACAAAAACACATCTCCCTCTCTATCACCAACAAGAACCTGTCTCAAAAACTTGCCCTCATTCCCAAGCAGACCTTCTGTTTCCCCAACGGAGCGTTACAATCAGCCGAAAGAAGCTGGGGTCCTCTCTCCTCCGCTGACCTCTGTAGCCCCAATGGAGAGCCCTACATTACCCTCAGACACCCTGGCTCATGACACCAACTCGGGTGATTTGCGCAAAATCCTCACAAAGCCGAGAACTGTCCCGGTGTTAGAAATCAGTGCCTCATCCGGGAATATGCATGCTCATTCTTTAAGAGAAAGTGACACTACACCAGATGTGGTGACCAGCAAGAGTGCTTCTCAAGATAACAGACAACCCCTTGTTTCAGCCCAACCTGTAGTTCGACAGCCTGCTTCCATACCATCCCCAGAAACTAAACAGATCTTTAGTGAGAAGTCAGTGATTTCAGTTATTGCTTCTACTCCTACCTCCGTCATCAGTCGTGTTTGCAATCCCCCCGACTCCGAGGAGAAGCCAAACTCTCAGATTGGAAATCCCTTTCTTGACAAACAACCTCCAAAACAGATTTACCAGCCAAGCTTGGAGGAAAGCAGTACGTACCATGGTCCAGCAGTTGGTGAGGAAGGTGGAAACGCTGGTCGCTATATAGTAGAGAGCACGTCTTTGAGTGCAGGTTCCAGCACAGGACTGAGAGTTCAGACGTCAGAAGGTGTGGTGGTGCTAAGTCATTCTGGCCAGAAAATGGAGGGGCCACTGCGAATAAGTGCCAAAATTAGCCAGATCCCACCTGCCAGTGCTGTGGACATAGAGTCCCAGCAGCTGGTGTCAATGCCACAGATCAAGCAGGAACTTTACAGTGCCTCCCAGCCACCATCTTCAAAATGCCCACTTTCTTCAGATCATGGGCATCCAATGAAACCCCAACCAAACCTCTCCACAATTAAGCAAGAATCTGCACTGGAGAAGTTGGAGTCTGCTTACACTCCGGTTCAAAGTGGAGTTGTTAAAATACTGCAGCAGACGCCTGGCCCGTCACAGGTCATGAATTACCATCCTGCAGAATACTCAATGGTGATGAAGCACCCTAAGAAGGGAGATGCACCAGAGTCTCTCAGTGTGGAGAAACCTGCTTGGGTCCCAACCATTAGTCCGGCTTTAAGTCCTCACCTTCCCTCGGCGGCAGGCAATCATGTCGGCTTCATGACTGGCACCCCGACGGACCGAACACCGTCACTCATTCAGCCCAAGCAGGAGCCACGCTCTCCACGGAAATCCGGACATCCTCATTCTCCTTTTGCCAAAGTGTCATCTCCTATCGGCTCTTCGTCTCCAAAAGGTGTGTCTATGGTCCTTCCCCCTGGATTGCCCCCTCTGTCCCAGTATGTTTCCACCGTCCACCACTCGGAGCAGTCAGTGATCATGCCTCCACACAACGCTCACAGTAGCATCGGAAGAATGTCTCCACACCGTGTTGGTGCAATAGGACACCTCACTCAGGGTGAGGTACGAGTGAACACTCCTCCTCTCTCTATGATGAACTATGGGATTCACTCTGAGAGCCTTGCTTCCTCTTGGGCCCCTGGACAGCAGAGACCCACGTCTCCTCAGGCCGTGGGAAACAGGGAGATGGTACTTAAGGTGAACCCAGCCAATGCAAGACCGCCACCTGCTCAACTCAAACCAGACTCCATACCAGCAGAATACCGTGGAGCTCTGCACAGCGCTTTACCTCTCGAGAGGTTCAACAGAGACATGCGAGTGCTCATGCACCACCAGCAGCAGAGTGAGCGCCCCACTGGGGACTTACACCAGGGGCATGTCCCCGAGAACATACCGCCCTCCTCGACTCCTACCAGCATGGCAGCGTCTCTTTCTCCTCGGCCACACTTGTTAGCGAAGGGAGTATCAGAGAAGGACTCCTCAAAAGCGTCAGAACTAAAGAGGGCGCAGTCACCTTCCAGTAAGGAGGGAATGATGGCGATCCGTGGTGCAATTCCTCCCATGGCTTCTCCTCAGAGAGTTCAGCTGATTTCAGCAGGAACTTCCTTCACTGAATACTCAACCATGTATACAAACCTACGGCCTGCCCATGCTCAGTTTGCTGAGAGTTCTCCAATGGGGATTAACCAATCTGCCCACAGCATCACATCCTCGCAGGTAAGCTTGGGTATGCATCATTTTTAAATATGCATCAACTTTTAAGAGCTGTGCTAATAAGGTCTGTGCTTTCCATTTAAAACAAAGGGTGTTAAAGAGCCAGAGTCAAGTCAGGCACAAGCAGAGTCGAAGGAGCTGGTTGGACACCAGCCTGTGAACATGGTTCAGCTTCTGACGGTGAGTGTGTCATCAACAACACGCAGTTCTGATTTTTACGTGGCCTCCGGTCACAATAAGAACCGTAAAATAGGTTTGCATTTATAAAGCTGTAAAAACCTTACTGATGTTTTAGTGAACTTCCTGGAAGTATGGGAAAAAGATAAAAAGTCTGAATTATTATGTGCAGTTTCACATGCATAGTGTAAATTGTCACGTGACCAGAGCAGTTTATTGAGAAGGTGATGACTGCATCAAAGCTCTAAAGAGAAAGACTAGTAAAATGTTAACATAAAGAGACGACAATTCTTGTTGCACATTACATATAAGATGTCTAGTATTAATATATGAATTCACACACATTCTATGACAACACTCAACAAAACTAAATGAGTAAACATCGATGGTCACAATAGTGACTGGTGGCCACACAACACTTAATTTCCAACCATCTGTGCTTTTGGAACAGAACCGTAACTGACTCTGTTTTATGAACTCTGTTTATACAGAAGTACCCTATTGTGTGGCAAGGCCTGCTGGCGCTGAAGAACGACACGGCAGCGGTTCAGCTGCACTTCTTATGTGGAAACAAAGCTCTGGGCCTGCGCTCCCTGCCTCTGCCAGAGAGTGGAGGAATCCTGCGCATCGTTCAGAGGATGAGGCTGGAGGCGCAGCAGCTGGAGGGAGTCGCTCGCAGGATGACGGTACCTCACCCCTGTCTTCAGCAGATCTGGAGAAGTGTGCCTCTGCCTCAGTGGATGTCAGAATAATCCACAGCACTCCAGTCCATCAGTTCACATCTGGAGGAGACAGAAGTCCATAATCTATAATAACTTCTTGTGTCTGGATTCTGATGTCAGAGACGACACCATTAGTTCAGAGCTGTTTTGTAGACGCTTGCTGGATTAGTTTGGTCTTCTGTCTTCTCCAGATGTTAACTGATGGACTGGAGTGCTGTGGATTATTCTGACATCCATTGAGGTAGAGGGTGTAAGCTCTTGTGTGTATTGGTCTGAACATGCTGTGTTTTCAGGGGGAGAGTGACTTCTGTCTGCTGCTGGCCATGCCGTGTGGTCTGGACCAGGAGGACGTGTTAAACCAGACGCAGGCGCTCAAATCTGCCTTCATCAATTACCTGCAGGCTAAGCTAGCGGCCGGCATCATCAACGTCCCCAACCCCGGCTCCAACCAGGTGAGTCTCCTCAGTTTAATATGTAGTCATACTAAAGCCTGTTTTTTTACTTGGGTATATTTGTGTTACTAAAAATATGAATAAAATGTCAAAATAATTAGTAGATTACTGTATGTAGATCTGCTGTGTGTAGTTTGATTAGATGACGACGCCGTGCTCTGTGTTTCCTCTCTCAGCCTGCGTACGTGCTGCAGATCTTCCCTCCGTGTGAGTTCTCCGAGAGTCATCTGTCTCGTCTCGCTCCGGACCTCCTGAGTCAGATCTCCAGCATCTCTCCGCACCTCATGATCGTCATCACCTCGGTCTGATCCGCCTTCTGTACAGACTGCCGTCTTTATATTTATTGATCAGGTTCATTCTGCTTCATGGAAACACAACAAAACAAAACAAAAAAAAAAAACGTCTCGAGGGATGTTCTCTCCTCATTTGCTGATTTTAAGTCTATTTTTTGATGAACGAATCATAGAAGTTATTGTAAGATAAATGCGTGTTTTTAACGTGGCTCGCCGGAGATGGCTCGGCAGACGAACAGGATCATGGAGCTTCTGCTCTGCCGGACTGTAAATATTTTAAATATTTAAACCTTGGCCAGACGACCCAAACCCGCCGGAGCGGCGTCACCTTCAGCTGCGGACTGGACTCGATCAGGAGAAATCAGCTGCGTTTGTGATCATGTAAATACTCCCGAGGCTCCTCGCTGGGTTTGATGTGGGCACTTCAAATTTTCTTACTCCAATAAAAAAAAGTCCATAAAACTGTGTCGCTCTTTCATTGAAAAGCCTTTATTCAGGAGAAACGCACAGATTACACTGCAAACAAAACATTCTTGAGATTTCCACGTTGTCTAGTAGAAATATCTACTCATTCTAGAATTAGGATTCATTTACTTGAGATTAATGCTGCCAAAATAAACACGCATTATGTAAGCAAACCTTTGTGTGTGTGTGTACTCATACATACATATATATATATATATATATATATACACATGTGCGTTTACATAATAAATATACACAGTATGCACATAATATTTTGGGTGTTATTGTTTGGCAGCACTATGTCTTGTTTTCTGAAAATAGCATAAAATGAAGATTATTTTTCGTACTCCACTGGCAGATAATTTTGCTCGTTTTAAAGCAAGTAAAAACTAAATATTGGATATTTGGCATATTTTCTGAAAAAGATGTTTATATTAGATAAAGACTAAAGAAGCGTCAAGTATCTTCTAGCTGGGTTTGATGGCTCATTATCTCCTGGTGCTGTGTGAGGTGTTAGTGTTTGAGGTCGACGCTGGAGCCGAACACAGCCAGCAGCTGCTGCTCGTACTGATGGATGTTCCTCTTCAGAATCTCCTTACAGGAGCCCAGCAGACGCTCGAAGGCCTGCACGTCGATCACTGCGCACACACACACACCATCATCATCATCTTCATCTTCACAGAGAAGCTGGCTTCTGAGAGTTTATTAATAGTCCACTATAATGTAAAATTACTTTGAAATGAGCACATATTTGACAAGTTTCTGAGTAAAGGTCTTTGCACACCCAAGAAAAACATCTTATAACACCTAAAAAAAAACTAACTCTGAATCACTCGGGACAATCCTGCAGCTGCTTGATAAAGAGGAGGGACATCTTTAAAGGTGTTTTTTTTCTCTCGTCACAAAAGAACAAAACAAAACCTCTTCAAAAAGCCTCTCATGAGCCTGGTTGTTAGGCACGACAGTGAATGTTGTCTGAAACGTAACCTGATTGTGTCTTTTTTTTTCCAACCCTTGCATGTGATCTTTGATAAAAAAATCCCTCTCCCCTGTGTTTTCAAGACATCATAAGAAAGGTTTTTGGTGAGGAAAAAAAGTCTGGGGCCAAAGAAATTGAGAGAAAAAGGATTTTTTACTTTTTGGGAGAGGAGAAAAGAACACTACGAAAAAGATTAAAGCTTTTTTGATGAGTGCATGGAAGCCTGTTTCTGCCAAAAACACTTTAAAAGAGCAACGAGAAACGCTCATACAAGAAATAAGTCTTAATTATTGAGAATGTTTTTCATTATAACGAGTTTCTGCTAAACGCTACTTATTTTATTGGGGTTTTTTCAACACGGCAGTTTTCATTTATTTTCACAAAAACACAGTACATGATGACTGGTGTAATAGGTCAGGATCAATCGTTGGTGAAGTTCGTACCTAAACACTTGGTCTCTCCTGCCGCGTACACAGACGCCGCCCGCGGCTTATTGGTGACCAGCGCTAGCTCACCAAAATACTGACCCCTGGAGCAGCGCGCAACCTCCACCTCCCGCTGCGACCTCTGACCCGCTTGAGTCTAAAGAAACAACAACATCAAAGTCAGCTTTATTTGTCAATTGTCTGCCACATGTACAGGACATACAGAGAATTGAAATTGTGTTACTCTCAAACCCATTCAAAATCGCATTCACGCGGCACGAGCGACAGACTGATGCTAAACATGCGCCAGACTCTTACTTTGCTTCTGATCATGATCTTGACTTCTCCAGACTCCACGATGTAGAAGCAGTCGGCCGAATCTCCCTGAGAACAAACACAATTACATTCATCAGAAAGGAACAATAACGTTACGAAAGATGAACGAAACACACCTGCCGTATGATTTGCTCGCCGTCGCTGAACGTCTTCATCCCAACCACGTCCACGATCTTCATGCGCTCTGATAACTGACACACAGACAGCCGTCATGACGAGGGCAGTTGATTGATGTGATTACTTAGGGAAAAATAATGTGTTAAATTTGTTGATGAATTTATCATTAGCATCATTACTCCAGTCTTCAGGGTCACATGATTTTATTCTTTGATTCTTTGATTAATAAACAGCATTTTTTTTTTTTTACATTTCTGAATCAGTTGAATGAATAATTCAATGACTCACTCATAGTCTCTAGCTCCACCTACTGATGCTTTTCCCCATGGTTTGTTTTTCAGTTCATGCATACATAATTGTTTTGTCGTTCATTTATTCAGACCTTAATTTCAGAACTGTTTGTATTGTTATTAGTTATTCTTATATTGTATATTTCTAAATCTTTGTTGCTTTGGCTGAAAACAGTCAAGACAGTGAAGAACTCTTCAGCTGAACAGACACGCGACTCCTCGCACCTGCAGAGACTTGAGCAGCGGGACACTCTCGATGAAACTCTCGTACATCTTCCTCTTCTTTGCGTTATTTTTCACGATGAGTCTGTGGAAAGTGGCTCTGTCCTGAAGATGATAAAACACATCAATTATCACAATGTGTACAAATATAACGTATCGTTATATTAATCAATCTGATTAAATATAGAGTCAAGAGCAAAACACACAAATTAATGTGATTTCGAGAAGAAAAAAAAACCAAGCCACAGGTGATCCCAGGAACCAAAATCCCTTCCATGAGAGAATGGAGAACAAAAGTGATAAACGGTGTGAAACGGAGTGAACAATAAATGAAGTGCCAAAAGTGTGATAAATTAAGTAAGATGAATTATCCACAAAAGTAACACGAATAAAGACACGAATGATGTGCACTCGCGGTTTTTATATTAAAAGCGAACGATAAACAATCAGATAGGTTTGATATATACTATAGGATATTGAGGGAGTTAAGTTATATATTATCACTTTAAGCAGCAAAGAGTGTTAGACTGAAATACAAAGCTACGGATCCGAGCTACAAACACTCAACAAAGCGTGAAATGTTGAAAACTCTCTTTATGTGTTGTGTTAGTCAGTGTTTATGAGTGGAGTGCAGTGCATGCTGGAAGTCTGACCAGCGCCCACAGTGCCCCCTCCTGGCTGGCTCTGATGGTGGCGGCCCGCGGAGTGTTGTACATCAGCGCAAGCTCTCCGAAGCTGCCTTTATGATCATAGCAGCCCACGCAGCGGCTCGCGCCGTCCTTCTGAATCACAATCTCGAACACACCCCTGCAGACATACCAGAGAAGACGGTTCATTATCTGACATCAGACGCGCACACACACTTCTCTCTCACCTCTCTATGACATAGAAGTTATCGCCGTCATCGCCCTGATTGATGATGCACTCGCCCGGTTTGACCAGCACCTCGAACATGCTGTCCAACACCTCAGCGAACTGATCCTGAGACAGACAGAGAGAGACAGGAACATCTTTACCATGCCTGCAAAATCCCTTTTATTATTTACAAATCCGTTTTATTTATTTTTCTTTTTATTCTTTTGACTCTTTTTATTCAAATTTTATTTAAAGCGACTTAAAAATGAGGACATTGGAAATGATCAGAATCAACTAAATATGTGCTATAACAAATCTGTATAAATTAAACAAACTGTATTTTCCTTTAAAAAATACAATAATTGAATTGAATCATTTTAGGAATAGTAGTATTACATTCTACTGAACAATAGTAGCCTTATATATTTTTGGCACAATAATGTCTTCACATTAAACTGAACTTTTATTTTGACCATTTGAAGCACATACCTATTTCACGTGTTCGCACTTTCTCATTAATAAAGTAATAAAATAGCATGTTTGGCGTGCTGTCGGGGGCGAGCTGGGAGTTCGGTGAACCCTGAGCCCTAGTAGCGAGAGCCCCAAGGAGGGCGTGGCTCGGAGTCCGGCTCGAACCCTGCATGTCCCCCGGGAAAGGAGCGAACGGAGAAGGGGAAGGTGGTGGGAATGCAAAAACAAGATATGGAAGGAAAGGAAACTGGACCATTTATAGTGAAGAGGTGAGGATCGGATTGGCTTACGAAGGAAGCGGGATTGATTAGAAAACGGTGCCAGCTGAGACTAATCGTCAGCCCTTCCACCCGGAATTAATTTGAAAAACTTCATGAATTGCCTATCTGTGTGTATATAATATGACGATAGTTTCTCTTAAATTAAACAATAAAGAACTTGAGGATTGAGTATTGAGGATTCTGGAGATATTGTTCATATATTTTTGTATCCAGTCATTCATTCACACACAACATAAGAACATAACTACTGGATTGCTTTTTCCACACAGCAGGACTAAGGTAAGAACCTGCTCAAGAGTTTTGAAAAGCAGTATGTCCCTGCAGGCCTCCTGTAGTCGCTGACGCTGAGCATCGGTTTTAGGGTGCACCACCCTCGGCTCGCTGCTCTCATCTTCATCTTCATCGGGGTTATACGCCTCCGCACACACTGAGGAACACATCGCCACGTTACACGATATGTAACGTGTAACACTTTGCACGATAATGTGTTACACATCACACCATCACGTGTTATCATCATGATGTTTAACACATGATCACACTCTTACGTTATACATGACACCATTGCGTGTTACACATCACACCACACCATCATGTGTTTCACATCACATGTTACACATGACACCATCGCATGTTACACATGGCACCATCGCGTTACACATCACATGACACCGTCGCGTGTTACACATCACGTGTTACACACCACACCATCACGTGTTACACATCACACCATTGCGTGTTACACATCACACCATCGCATGTTACACATCACACCACACCATCATGTGTTACACATCACATGTTACACATGACACCATCGCGTTACACATCACACCACACCATCACGTGTTACACACCACACCATCACGTGTTACACATCACACCATCGCATGTTACACATCACACCATTGTGTGTTACACATCACACCATCGCGTTACACATCACACCACACCATCACGTGTTACACATCACACCATCACGTGTTACACATCACACCATCACGTGTTACCATCATGATGTTTAACCCGTGATCACACAATCACGTTACACATCTCACCATCACATGTAAAAAATATAAAGATAAAAACTAATTATAAAATTAAAATAACTAAATATTAATAAAAAAAAATATTATTATCTCAGTGATACTAAAATAATATTCAGACAAAACATTTACCTGATACACGTCTGTTGCATTTACTGGGTGGAGGAGCTAAAGACAGATAGATAGACAGATAGATAAACAACAGATAGATAGATAGACAGATAAAGAAATAAGAATCACTATTGACAAATGAAATCATAAAAACAGGAGAGCTTGTGGAACACTAGTGTACCGCTGTTAGAGGTGTTAGAGTCCAGCAGGGGGTGTTCTCCCTGTGTTCTGTGAGGTTTCCAACGCCCCAGCTTACTGACGAGGACACTACACTGACAATAAGCACCGTCCTTTGGAGGAGACGTTAAACAGAGGTCCTGACTCTCTGTGGTCACTAAAAATCCCAGGATATCTTTCAAAGAAAAGAGTAGAGGTGTGACCTCATCCTGGCCAGATTCACCCTCTGTCATCTGAGCATCATGACCTCCTGACAGTCCCATCTAATCATCTCTGTCTCCTTTCCAGCAGTAAACTCAGTGTTTTGGGTGTTCTTGAGCTCTGTGCCTACCGTCTCTTCTTCCAGATGATGCTGTACATTGCTGCTGGATGAAGAGATCCCCTCACAGTATAAAGTGCTTTGAGTGCCCAGAAAAGCACTATATTAATGTTTGAAATTTGAAATTAAGTTTTCTCAGCTTTTTGCTCAAAATGTTGCCTTTTTTATTAACCTTAATGCTAAAAGCTAGAATAAACTGTTTGTTTTGGTTTAAATTATATCTGTACTTTATTCTGATGTATTGCATGTTCAGGTATTCTTACAACAAAATATTCTGGGAGCGATAACATTTTAGTGAAAAACGATGGCGGTGGCAGGCAACATTTTTCACAAATGCTGGCAGGGAAAGAGTTAAATGGGGAGTTAGTTTCAAGCATTAACTTTAGAAGATTGAGTTTAAAATGTCGCAGTGGACTTAAAAACTGTTAAACTCCAACTGAAAGCTAAAACTGGACATTTTCCCTCAAAGGCGGACACCTGTTGTATTTGGACACACTGAAAGTAGACTGATCAGCAGGAGAGGTGATTTGTTCTTTGTTGTATTATTTGAGGCTGAATGTTTCTTTTTTTTCAGCCCATTGTTTGTATTTGCTTTAATGTAAAAAAAGAAGAAGAAAAAGTTCTGCGCCCCCACCTTTAAAAGTAAAATCATCAGGAAAGTCATCTTCTTCCTCTTCCTCTTGTCTCTGTTCTTCCTCCTCCTCCTCGTCCTCTCCGCCGCTGGAGCTCCGGTCGAAGGCCTCCCCGCGGGTCACAGGAGAGCGGCGGCTGGAGCTGCGCTGCTCCCGCAGGCGGGTGAAGTAGAGCACGGCGAACTCCAGCAGGTCAGCGGGCCTCCTCCGCAGCACCTCCAGCGTGTAGCCCTTCAGGAGCTCGGGCAGACCCGCTGGAATCGACGCGCTCATGCCGCTCGAGGATCAACGGACACCTGACACACTCCACACAGCAGCTCGGTGAAGAACCGTGTGCCTACAAACCAGCTTCCCCGGCGGACACAGTCATCGACCCGTGACGGATCGACCTTTCATTGTAGCGGAAAATATCTATCGACTGCCCTAAAAAATATCACGACTGTAGGGCGTCAAATTACAGCTTTTACTTCTATGTACATTTAATCAACATGTTCTCAAACTATGGTGTTAAATTTGTGAGTTACTCTGAGGTAAATTCAGGCGGGGAAAGTGGCGGGAAAAACTCAACGACCGTATGTGACCACAAAACCAGTCATAAAGTTCAATAACCTCTGACAACGACCATTTGACTGAGATATAACTATATGATTATCTGGAATCTGACGGAAAAAAATCCTTGAGAAATGACCAATGTATATTGCTAATCAAAAAAATGAGTTGATATATTTAAGTAAGTAATCTCACAAAATATGTTCATGGAACATGATCTTTACTTTAAATTAGTAAAGTATTAGCTTAATGATTTTTGGCATAAAAACATTTTGCATACAATTGTGCTACTTCTGACTGCTTTTGTGCTCCAGAATCACAAATCAATACTCACAGATCATATGAAAATGATCAATATACATTTATTTATGTACATGATGTGGATGATAATAACGGTTAATTAAACATAATGAACAAAACAATTAAAACAAAACAGGCCTTGACTGTGTCCTGAACTCCTGTCGTGAGGGCTGACGGTAAACAGATAAATGCTAATGTACAGACAGAGGTTTGCTAGCTGTTAAAGGGTTTGATTTACATTACAAACATTCAGTTTCCCTGAAGGCAGAAATCGGTTCACGGTCTGTTATAAGGCACTGATTACTACAGATAAAAATCCCCTCCAATAAATCATAAAGCAGCGAGACATTCATTAACGCGCTCGATCCGATCAATCCGTGCGGCGCCTCGCAGCGCATTCATTCTCATGTTCACATCCGCTCCGGTTCCTCTGCTTCACAGATTTGGAGCAAGCCAGTTCAGGAACTTCATGGCCACCTCAAAGCCCAGGAAACAGGCCTGCAGAGAGAGGGACAGAGAGAGAGAGAGAGCGGTCAGCACTATTGAGCTTCTGTATGTGGGACAGACGGATGCGCCTCGGGCCTTTCTGACTTTATTGAGCTTCTATACAAGAGCATCTGAGGAAAACACATCTGCTGTGGAAGCCCACGTCTGACACAAGGACAAAGAAAGCACGCTTTCAGAAATCATAAAACATCTTAATTTGTATTATAAGATCATAATTATGAGACTAATTAGTCAATTTTGTGACTTAAAATTGTGACATAAAAAAGAATTATGAGAAACTGCTATTTTTTGTGAGAAAAATACTTTTTACTTAAAGAATAGTCATAACTACATCAATAAAAAATTATCAGATAAAATGTAAAATCTTATAACAATAATCTTGGAGATTTTCTTTATTGTAACATGAATCCACCCTGATTTCTGAAGTTATGCAGTGATGTCGTAGTATTTTCAGTTCATTCATGGTGATTAAAATAACAGTATTGTAGTATCACCAAAAACAAGAAATCTGTAAGAATAAAAAACCCAGAAAAGTAAAGCTAATTAAAAATAATAAACAATAAAAACTAATAAATATTATGCTAGGGTGTGACCCACGTGTGTGTTTGTGTTAGCTTCAGTCATACCGCGTTCGCTGGAAATGCTCGCAGCATCACTGCATTGAAGCCTTTATAGAGCGATCTGATGCCCTCCTCCCGGATCAGCTCTCGCAGGACGTCCCGGAAGCCGTTGGGATATTTGCCCTCTGGAGCTGTGGACAGAACACACGGTCAGAGTTGCTGCAGACGTCCAGATTCGGAAGAACAACACTGCGTCTCACACACACCCGTCTGGAAACGAGACTTCAGCACATCTGGAGGAATCGCCACGGCCCAGTTAAAGATCCCTGCCATCCCACCAGCAAACAGCACACTGGGAACACTGAGCTCTGATGGGCTGGACACACACAAGGTCAATGTAGGTCATGTCTGCATCTGTACTTACAAAGCAGAATGGTCATGTGACCGACTGACCTCCTGCCCTCTGGTGTGAGTGCTTTCTTCAACCACTCGTACGTCATGAAGTACATCCCACTAGCCGGCACATCTAACACACACGGTGACAGCTGTCAATCATCAGAACTCATCAATATTCATGTGTTCATATGAGTCTGAACACACAGAGAGACAATAATTGATTTTTTTCCATCTGAGTGTTACAGTGGAGTGTGTAACTCCATCTGAGTGTTACAGTGGAGTGTGTAACTCCATCTGAGTGTTACTGTGGAGTGTGTAACTCCGCCTGAGTGTTACTGTTGTATTTGTGTGAAACTCCGCCTGAGTGTTAC
>JAUYWG010000026.1:29053-44283 GCA_034779775.1 Enteromius afrohamiltoni | reverse complement strand
GATTTAGAAGCTTGTTTCCTCACGGAGACCTGACTAATGTCCCACAAGATCAACATTTACTGCTATTCCTATCTTTGTGGAGACAATTGGTCCCCATAAGATGACAAATACCAGGTGCACACACACACACACTTATACTTTCTCACACACACGATCATGAACATCCCTGGTCTCTATGGTGACCGCTGTTGTGTTTTTGGTTCAGGTCGGAGATGTGCGTGTTCGTTTTGCTTACGCTGGTCTGAGCGGTGATGGGCTGTATCCTGGCTCCGCCCACAAGGTGAGAACGACCAATCAGAGCCATCGCTTTCTGAACATGGCATAATCCTGCACTACTGGTTTGTTTCGAGGAGCTTTGCTGTCACGGTTCCTCAGCAGAGCCTCTAAAACATCACTGGAGATTTCTAAGCGTATCTGCTGCTCTCACTGATTCCCATCACCGCAGCAGGATCTGATCTGAGTGTGTGTTGTAGGTGAGTGTGGTGGCGATGCAGCGGGGCGATCAGCTCAAGCCCTTCAGGACACGCTCCGGAGACCTGCTGGAGATCCTGTACATGGGTGACCTGTCGGCAGAGGTGTGTGGGGTCAGAGGTCATACGGGTGGGCAGCTGCAGGCTGAATCTCTCACACTTGTGCTTGTGTTCCTGCAGGAGGTGTTCGCTCGAGAGCATCAGCTCAACAACATGAAGACATGGGCTCTGAGGCTCGGCGGCTGGGCCCTCATGTTCCTGAGCGTCAGTCTGAGCACACGGATCATATACACACTGGGTAACACTCTCTCTCTCTCTCACACACACACACTCACTGTCACACACACTCACTCTCCCTGTCTGTCTCCTCAGTGGACTGGGTTCCTGTTCTGAGGGAGCTGGTGTCTGTGGGGCTCAGGATCTTCGCTCTCTGTGTCTCGTGTTCTCTGTCTCTGCTCACCATCTCCGCTGGCTGGATCTTCTATCGCCCTCTGCTGGGCGGGATGATAGCGCTGCTGGCGCTCCTGCCGCTTCTCCTCGCTCACGCCAGAGCCCCGTCCAAGAAAAACCAATGACTCGTTTGACATCTCCAGAGCTCGAGACGCTTGTGTATATTCATTATGAATGTAACTCATCTTCACAGTCAAGACATGTTTACCACACAGCTTGCTTTACTCTTTCAAAAGTCTTGTTTTCCAGAACAGATATCAATAAAACACAGATTAAAGTCGATACAACGCATGATAGGCTTCGGCTCAGAACAAGAATAAATGTCAATTTAGTTCAATATTAATTATATTGGTCCCAATCATGAGTGTTAATAATCAATAATATTAACACTTTATATTTTAAATCACTAAAGTGTTTTAGAAACGAGGTTGAACAAGCACAAAATAAACAGTGTAAATGGTTCTAATCAGTTGGCCTGCAGGAACCAGTGATTGATCTGACCAGTAAAATATGAACAATGTCTTCTGAAAAATGATTTTTTAGCCCCTGTACTGATATTCGTTCTTGTTTCAAGCACAAACTCTCTTCAGATGTGTTTCTCAGGAAGCAGATATTTCTACTAGAATCCCAGGCCGAAACACTGTAAGAGTGCACATGAGAAAGTGTGTGTTTTCTAGGAAAGGTGTGTGAAATAAAGCGTGAATCTTCACTATGACGTCATGTTTGAACCCTTGAAGCAGGAGAAACACAAACCAGCAAACGCGTCTTATAAAGGCTTTAATACACAAACATACCAAATTCTGCTGATTGTGAAAGACAGAAGAATGCGTTTCAAGTCTGGTCCGCGGTCCGGATCTGCTCTTTCTAAAAGTCGTTGCATATCTGTGTGTTCGCGGCGAATCCAGCGGTGTACAAACAGAAACGTTAAATACTGACATAAACTCTGAACACTAGATGAACCGATGCAGTTAAAAGGAATAAAAGGGAGGGAAGGAGCAGTCCGTCTACAGCAGCAGGCACTTGCTGTTCTTCTTGCCCTTGCGGGCCTGCAGCGCCGCCCTGGTGGCCATCTCAAACACCTCCCGCACTCCGTCCTTGCTCTTGGCGGAGCACTCCATGTATCCGAAGGCACAGATGCGGTTGGCCATGTCTCGGCCCTCCTCCGGCTTGACCGGCTCCTGCAGGACACACCAAAGCGCTTTAGGACACTCTCACGAGGCTAGCGTCTGTGTTCACTACAGCCCTTCAGGCTGATTAGCATTATTAGAAGCACTGCTACACTACAGCTGCGTCTCTGGAGCTCAGAGACAACAACACGCTGCATGGGTCACAATTATAGACGAAAATCACTAGGATATTAAGATCAAGACACTTTGTCTTTAAGACGACAAATAAAATAAATAGAACACCTTATGCTCTATAGTACCATATTAAACTGTAAAATGAAAATACAAGACAATAACAAGAAGAGCTAGAAATAAACTTTCCATTTCAGCCTTAGGGTAATTCAACTATTTATTAGAATATTGATTTAAACAGGTATTGTCCAAAAGTTACATAAATGATGTAGGAATCAGGGGTGTGCGATACTGACAAAATATGACATCTTGGTATTTTCTGGGATTTTATCTAGAACGATAATTCTGCAGTATGTATTGTGGAGTGTGTTTTTGTTCCTAACTACACGTGACGTGATTCCAGCCACAAGGAATGTGTGTGTCCACTCAGAATCAAGCTAACATTACAGCCAATCAGAAGCGTGCGTGGGCGGGGCCACTATGGATACGTTTCTAATCTAACTGATAAATGTGAAAGCTTTTTAACTTCCTCAAGTGTAACGTTAGGCACGGTCATAGAGCTTGTGTTGTTTCGGTCATGAAACAGAATAGAAACCCTTTCTACATCGTCGTCAAGGCTAGTTAGGACACCGCGTGTGTGCAGCAATCGACTGACCACAGCACCTAACAGCAGGTAACACAGATCCTGGATTCAGACGGGTATCACACGCTGTAAGTGATCGAAAACCACTCGTGTCCCTCTGAATAGAGCTGTTTTTACTAGCCTGCATTGCTAAGAAATTCGTTTAAATGTGATATTCCAGATTTTCTAACAGTTGTATCTCGGCCAAATATTGTCCACTCCAACCAAACCTCAACGGGAATTAATTATTATATTAAATATCTCAAAAATGCTCCCGGGTCCCGTACGTAAATAACAGAGTACGTTAAGCTATGGTTAGTCAAAGCAGAGAAATGAGACAAATACAGAGAATGGGCTTTCAAAATAAAAGTCCAGTGTTTGATTGACGAGGTCAGCTACGCACCTGCTTCATCTTGAAGAGCTCGCGGCGAGTGTGTTCGTCGTTACGCAGGTCCTTCTTGTTGCCCACCAGGATGATGGGAACGTTGGGGCAGAAATGCTTGACCTCCGGAGTCCACTTCTCAGGGATGTTCTCTGTGGGGTCAGAGAGGTCAGAGGTCAGCGGGTGCGGGGGTAGCGTGAGCACGGCTAGCGCGAGACTCACCCAGGCTGTCGGGGCTGTCGATGGAGAAGCACATGAGGATGACGTCGGTGTCTGGGTAAGAGAGCGGCCTCAGCCGGTCGTAGTCCTCCTGACCCGCCGTGTCCCACAGCGCCAGCTCCACCTGAAACACCACAGGCTAGCGTTAGCGCCGCACTAGCATCACTGGCTCTGGACAGACGAACGCCGCTCACCTGCTTGCTGTCCACCTCGATGTCCGCCACGTAGTTCTCGAAGACGGTGGGCACGTAGACCTCGGGGAACTGGTCTTTGCTGAAGACGATGAGCAGGCAGGTCTTCCCGCAGGCGCCGTCGCCCACGATCACCAGCTTCTTACGGATGGCCGCCATCGCTGCGCCGGGACAGTTCGACAGCGTTATTCAGCCGCCCACACCACTACATTCATCACAAACCTCTCTCATCCTTTATACTGAAGTGCATTAGGGCTGCACAACAATCACATTCAGAGCTTTGTTGCAGCCTGTATTGCTCTGTGCCAAGGTTATTATAGCTAACGAAAACAAACGAAAAAAACTAAAACTAGAACTGAAAAAGCATTTTCGTTACCTGAAATAAAAACAAAAACTCACTGAAACTGTTTTGTGTGTATACAAATTTAAACTAATATTACAGCACAAACATCCTTCATTTTCGTTTTTGTAATAAGCCTTTCGGGTTGAATTAAAATCTTTGTACTTCACGCTGCCAGTTTTAAGCCCGGGGTTTGGCACCACATGGCCTGTGACCTCACGTGTCCACAGTCTGCCCGCGCTGCCGCCGGCTATTTGGGATTTCTTCGATTATGAGTCCGTCAGTAAAGCCGGTTCTTTGATGAAAATCTCCAGACTTCTCGGTCAAACCCCAGCGAGTCTCTGGTAATCGGTTTGCAGCCCTAATAGAAATGTCTTTAGCGTGCACATGCAGAACGTAAGCAACTTTCTGGGAAGAGTGCGCGCATGCGTCATGGTAACGTTATTTTATTATTTTCTTTACACACAAAAAGTATTCTTACTGCTTCAGAAGATGAGCCACTGATGTCTCTTGAACGGTTTTAACGATGTCATTACTGCATTTTTATTAAATATCAAAAACAATGATGTAAAAACCATAGTGCTTCATTTTCGTTGTATTAATGTGATCGTTATAATGCAAAGTTAGGGTTTTTTAGAAATGGCACTCTTCATGAGATTTACCCAAAAACCACTTAATCGTGAAACATTAAACTACAGTCAAAGAAATAAGAATAAAAATGATTATAATAATTGACAAAAGTAACATGAATTCAATTTGAGCTTCAGGTACACATGAGAACTGAACACATACAACAGAAGTGTTAACAGCGTTCAAGGGTGCGAATTAGAATAAAACATACAAATAATAAAGAAACCACTAAACTGGCGGGTTTAGCGAAATCTAGTAAAAGTGAGCTTCTGAAAGGACAGTTAGCTGATGCACGAACACTCGACTAATACACAATCACACAAGAGCTTCCTTTCACCGGGTTCTGCATTATCATCGTTATATGAGCTCGATGTTGAGAGGTCTGTGCTGAAATGACCTGCTGCTCCTGTGTGTTCATGGCAATGCTAAACACAGAAACATTAAAAATCTTTTCAGCGAAGACTTTAAATAACTAATAAAAGTGTCTTGCGTTCAATCAGAGTTTCGTGTGAAAATCAACGCACTTTGCTCTGTTTATACGCGGATTATACGCTCTTCTCACTCTTTTAGGCATAATGCGGATGTTTAATAAGTTAAACAGGTAAATAATGAATGTTATGGCACTCAGAACTGTATGTATTATGTACATGAACTCGCTCTTGCTTTTAAAAGTTTGAATATATTTATTGGTCGCAAACTGTCGATGCGAAGCTAACAGGCTACACAAGCGGAAGTGAGCGGCTCTTCTCGGTAAAGACATTATAATGGCCAAACATGACCCTCTCTCGGTCGAGAGAAGCTTAATATCAGTCGTCGATCTTTCAGAAAAAAGCGTAATAAAGAGAAAACCGCATTAAATTCGCGCTCACCTTCAGTTCAACTCGACTCGAGTTTTCCGGGTCGCTTCTGTGCGCGCGCCGGAAGGCAGACACAACCAGCCAAGACCGCGCTTGATTTACAACCCGTCAACATAAGAGTCCTCAACAGACGCGCCAAAATAAGAGTCAAGCAGTTCTTCTTCTTCAGTTTACTACTTACCCTCTCTAAAAAAAGACCTCTCTTCAAGGTACCTGTGTAACTAATGTCTCTCATACTGGTACTTATTACAGCATTCTATCACATGCTCTATTGTTTCTTGAGTATTGCAATCACTACACTTGCCAGTTGCCATCGCCATGTTTTTTTTTGTCGATTGCTAATTAATTGAGCTATGTCTAATACAGTATCCTGCCTTGACTGAGACTGTAAGGTCTTAATGCTACACAATGCTGAAGTTGAGTCTGAGGCTTTAATTATATTACTTGGCCCAAGCCTATTACTCTCACTCCATGAGAGAGTCAAGCAGTTCCTTTATTAGGTGCCCTTTTAAACAAATCAAAACACAATTAATAACATCTGATATTATATTACATTACACTACATCATCAGTCAAAATATGTTTTAATGTTTTTTTCTCTGGTCCCCAAGCCTTCAGTTATTTGATCTAAAGTACAGAAAAAGCTGTAAAATTGTGAAATATTTGTACTATTTAAAATAACTGTTTTCTAATTTATTATATTACAATTTTAATTTATTCCTGTGATTTCAAAGCAGAATTCTCAGCGTCATTACTCTCAGGATCCTTCAGAAATCAGTAAAATATGCTGATTATATTTAAACATAGCATTATTTTTTTATTCAGGTTTTTGATGATTACAAAGTTCAGAAAAAACATAATTTATCTGAAATAGAAATCTTTTGTAACATTAAATGTCTTTATTGTCACTTCAATATCCATTTAAATATTTTATACTTGCTAAATAATAGTATTAATTTCAATAACCCCCAAAACAATAAAAACAAACAAATAAAATTACACTTAATGATCTTTTAAACTGTACAGTTTACAACATTACAAAAGATTTTTATTTCAGATAAATGCTAATGTTTCAATCCCCAAGTGACACTAAAGAGTGCAGTAACGATGCAGACAATTCATGAATACAATTTTAAAATACATTCAGTCAGAAGCAGTTATAGTGAAGTTATAGTAAAAAATTATTACTATTTTAGCTGTACTTTGGATCACAAACGTAGGCTTGGCGAGCAGAAGAGACTTTGTTAAAAAACTTAAACAGTCTTCCTGCTCAAAAGCCTTTGACTGCTAGTGTACATCACATCATTGTGTATATTATCTCTGATATTATAAGACGTTATCATATCCTCATGTTAATATCTGCCACACTATAACAGGTGAGTTAGCGTTAAGCGCATTGTTTGCCAGGTTTGTCCTCAGCTCGCTCCGGGTCGGTCGAGGAGGAGCCCGAGCACACCATCCTGGCCTTGACCTTCTTATTAGACGAGATGATGAGGAAGGGGCTGAGCGAGGCATAGCACGAGGAGAAGAACACCCTCATGTCAGCCACCACCGGAGGCACCTGCGGCACCGTCAGCATGTAGATCCAGATCACGTTATCGATGCCGAAGAAGACGGCGTACAGCACCACCAGCATCACCACGGTCTTGGCCGCGCGGATCTCCATGGAGCCCTGAGAGCGCCGTAGGCCCCGCACCGCCCGGCCATGACGGTGCAGCAGCACCAGGATGTAGCCGCTGGAGCCCAGCATGGCGCCCACGAAGGCAAAGTCGCGCACCGACACGGCCACCCCGTTGATCACGTACGACAGGTGATCGCGGAAGTCCACGTGACAGAAGCCCAGGTTGAGTGTGAAGGGCGGGGCGGTGCCGTTTCGAGGTGCCACGGAGAAGAAGGGGGCGGCGATGCACACAGCCATGTTGATGAGCCACAGCGCGGCGAAGCTGGGCACGACGAGCATCGGGAGCCGGAGCTTCAGACCGGACGGCCCCGGGGCCACGGTCACCGCCTGGAAGACGCTCAGCATGCAGGTGATGCAGACGGACAGCGCCCGGGCCACGCGGTACACGTAGATGACCACCTTACAGCCTGTGTCGTCCAGCAGGTCCCTCATCCCGAAGACGGTCATGGTCTGCGGCACGCCCCGGGTCAGCAGCAGCAGCAGGTCAGCCAGGGCCAGGTGGCTCAGGATGGAGTCGACCGGCTGCAGCTGGGCCTCTGTCAGGGCCATGTGGGCATAGGCCAGCAGCACCAGAGCGTTGGCCAGGATCCCCAGACCCGTCTGCAGGAGGAACGAGACGCCTTTGATGGTCACGCACAAATCCATTCAGCGCTTCCAAGGCTTCCTGGAGTCCAGGGCTGGATATAAAGCACCGAGCGCACCCCAGGGAGCCACCGGAAACCCACCGGAAGACACAAAGGAGAGCCAAGTGTCCACCTGAGCTGCACCCTAATTACTAGAAGAGCTCATTTCTCAATGTTTTCTGAGTTCTTGTGTACTCTTGTGTTTGTGTTTGTCGAGAGTAACCCATCTATTTCCATTTAGAATCGACTTGAGACGCATTAAAAATGTATTGTTCTTGTGCTCTGGAGAGCAGCTGTTGTGTGATTTTCTTCTAATGGCGTCCCTCTTGAGATGGTTAGACATCATTAAGAGAATTAGCTAATTAAATGGCTGTAATGAGGAGGTCTGGGAGGCTTCAGGCAGGTCTGAGCTGGTCTGTTTTCTGTTGTGGTGTGTAATGAGTTCCTCGTGTGCTGTGATATCTGCGACCCATGATTCCCTGGGGCCCGGACAAACACGCCAGCAGATGACAACCTTGTATACTATGCAGTTTCCAGATGATACATGCTTTTATTTGGCATTTTTATGAGTCGTGACTCATCCCTTATTCATTAATTCAGCTTGCTTTCATTCACTTAAAAGAGTCTTAAAACCGGAATGAGTCAGAAAAAAAGTCCCAAAGTTACTTTTGCAGGGTCGATTTGATAAAATGAACTGCCTTATAAGTCTTCATGCATTTAGTTTTTAACAAAAAGGCTCAAATGAAAAGAAGGAAGGATAGCTTGAGATACTGTTTTACCTGAGCTGATCTAGACAATGACGTCTCTGAATTCAGTAATGACTGAAAGCGTGTTTGATCTTGTCATTTTACATTACTGACGCTCTGTTCTTCAATCTGATAATGTTCAGTGCTTTGACTGAGATTTACTCAGAATCAGTCAGCTGCACATCATTCAGATAATTGAGCTCAGGTCTGGAGTCAGTGGAGCATCCCGCAAACCAACGTCCCGACGGCCCGAGCCAGGCTATAAAGCTGAGGAAGGATTGTTCAGGAGCAGTAGCGGTGAAGATGAACTCGGACGCAGTGACCCGAGGCCTGCTCTTTCTGTCTCTGACCGTGGCCGGAGTCCCAGGCAATGTCATCATAATCTGTGCTTTCATCTCTGCAGCCTTTCACGAGGGCCGTCTCTCACCCGCCGACGCCATCGTGCTGCACCTGGCCTCCTCAAACCTGATGGTGGTGGGCGTCCGCTGCCTGCTGGAGGTCCTGGCCACCTTCAACATTTACAACGTGTTCGACGACAGCGGCTGCAGGGTCGTCATCTTCATCTACCGCACATCCAGGTCTAATGCTGTGTTATTTGTGACCCTGGAGCATAAGGGTCAGCTTTTCAATATTGAGATTTATAGATCATCTGAAAGCTTTCTATTGATGTGCATATGATGATATGTTCATGCAAGGGGTTTTTGTGAAAAGAAGAAAGGATCATTTTGACCCATATTGTCTACTGCTACACATTCACCTGTGCAGGTGCTGACTGCTGCTGTGCTCAAGGGGCAGATATTAGATTTAATATTGTATATGTTTTTAAACAGTCCTCTTCTGCTCGTCAAGACTGCACTTATTTGCTCCAAAGTACAGCAAAACCAGTTATTTTTATTTCTTAAAATTCGAAATCTAAAACTTTTGTTTTCGATTTCAAAGCTGTATTTTAGCATCATTTTCCTTCAGGAATCCTTCTAATATTCTGATTTGCTTCTCATTATGTTGGAAAAAGCTGAGTAGAATTTTTTCAGGTTTCGTTGATGAATAGAAAGTTCATAAGAACAACGTTTATCTGAAACAGAAATCTTTTGAACATTACAAATGCCTTTATCACTATGATTCTTGAGCAGCCAATCAGAATACTAGAATGATTTCTGAAGGATGCTGAACATTCAGCTTTGGTCACAGGAATGAATTACATTTTAAAATAAACTCAAATAGAAAGTGTTTAACAGTCAAAAGTAAAATAATTTCAGAATTGTACTAGTATTTTTGTAATTGTATTTTGGATCCTGGGTGCAGGTCTCTGTCGATCTGGCTGACGTTCGTTCTGAGTGTGTATCAGTGTCTGAGCGTGGCTCCGCCGGGCTCTCGTTGGGCCTCAGCCCGAGCCCTGCTCGCCCAGAACCTGGCTGTCGTCTTCCTGTGTCTGTGGCTGATCAACACCTCCATGAGCGTGGCACCGCTGATGTTTGCCGCTGGGGCCCGGAACGACTCCAGTCTCCAGCAGAACAGCATCAACGTGGAGTTCTGCTTCCTCAGCTTCCCGTCTAGGCTGTCGCGGGACGCTAACGGCGCGGCGCAGGTGGGGCGAGATGTGGTGCCCATGGCCCTGATGGCGGTGGCTAGCCTGGTGCTGCTGGTGTTCCTGCTTCGCCACAGCCGACGGGCGAGGGGCCTACGGGGCCACGGGGACAGACGGGGCCCCTCCGCAGAGCACCGCGCTGCTCTCACAGTCGTCACGCTCGTCACACTCTACCTGCTGTTCTACGGAGTGGACAACGGCCTGTGGGTTTATACACTGACCGTGCCGCAGACACTGGGCTCCTCGCTGGTCTCAGACCTCAGGATCTTCTTTTCGTCTCTATACGCCGCCGTCAGTCCTCTCGTCATCATTGTCTCCAACAAGAAGGTCAGCAAACAGCTGCACTGTGGGAAAGAGCCAAAGACAATCTCGGACGCGGTGCAGCCCAGCGACTGATGGACGGTCGCAAGCTAAACGAGTAAATATGCTACTATTTGGGAAAAAGTTAGAGACTCGTTTAGTATCAGCTGTCCTTACATTTTTCTGGATTCCTGTGTCTTTTTACTTATTATGAGTCTGTAAACTCTCGACCAAAGCACAGAAGCGAGCGAGCTTGTATAGAAAATAACGTTCCTATACGTGTGACATCCGGGACTGTGCAGGCTTTGGGAGTTCATCGACTGCATCTTAGCTCTGATAGTATGACCGAACATGACCCAGATAGTACCTGACAAAGATTTAATTTTTTTAATGAAACCTACCTATATTAAGTTATTGATAAAAAAGAAGCTTGAAGCTAGAATAAAACAAGAATGTATATATATATATATATATATATATATATATATATTTTGTAATTAGAAGGGTCTGATCATCATTTTGATGTATTGCATGTTGAGATATTCAAAACAGGACAGGGTTAATAGTGCTCAGAATTCAGTTCAGCTGCCGAATATGTCTGAGGAAACTTTCTGAAGTAAATGTTTTTTTTCTGTCTATGTGGACAGAGAGAATGCTTTCCAGACACTGGTGACTCCTTCGCTTCATTTGCTGTGAACAGATGCTTGTTTTCTGGTTTGTGTCTGTCCCAGAAAAACTAGCATATCAAACTGTGTTGTTGTATGTGTTCACACTGAGCTTTTTGAGCATTAATGACACACAAGGTGGAGATACGTGTCTGAACATGCTCTCTATAGATATGTTCATATGATATTTTATGATTAATTAGTTATTCGAATCAATTATTGTGTAAATGCACAACCTTCTTTAAAGATATGAATGCAACATGCAAAGTTTTGAACATTGCATAACATTGCCTGTAATGACTGTTTTGAGTTATGCGTCTTTAGTTTTGAAGAATGACACCAAATGATTGTAAAATCTGTAAAAATGACACAACAACAGTAACAAAATTACTGGATTTTTACATGAAATTAAAAAGTGGGCACTTTTATTAGTGTCAGAGACAAAGATTTATTCTCTGAAGTTGAATAACCCGCCAATATAAAACACACACAAATTCCTCTTTATGAAGCTAGAGTTAATAGACATCGGCTGATTAAAAGAAAGAAAAAAGCTTGAAGAAAGCTTTGATCCATTACAGGAGGAGGAAGAAGGGAGCTCTGAGCTGAATCCAGATGCCTGAGCCGTGTCTGAACATCTTTACCTGCATCAAGTGCTCAGAACAAGCCACGGCCCTCACAGACAAGGCCCCACCCATCAGACAGTCCTCACAAACATCTTTGATTAATTGATGTGTATGTCTGTTTTCCTCGTGACTGTTAAAATGACCGCAGGTGGAAATATGTCATGAGTTCAGGACGAAGATTGATGACAACAAACGGTGGCCCAAATGACACCAATATTTAGTTTCATCTGATGACAGCATGGGCGGCATATGTGCGGCAAAATTGCTATATAAACAAAGTTGATTTGTCTTGGTTTTCAATCTTACCCAGAGCCACGTTATCCTAATGGGCAATGTGCACCAGGGTCCCCCGAGACAATTCTCTTTTGTCTTTTAAATAGCCAACTGTTCCTTATTATTTGGAATCACTGTCCTGGGGAGGAGAGCTATTCAAATCACATGATCTGGTCTCTGGGGTTCCTCAGGGATCGGTTCTTGGACCACTCCTCTTCTCAACACACACTGCATCACTGGGACCAATCAATCAGACACAAGGGTTTTTTTTCTATCATTGCTATGCTAATGACATCGCTATCTCTCATTTCAACCTAGCTGCTCACATCTCAGACTGCCTGTAGACATCTCGGCATGAATGAAAGAACATCATCGACAGCTCAGCTTCAGACAAAGACCTTCATAATAGAGCTTCATAATCGTGCTCGGTTAATGAGCATCTGCTCGTGGCCTTCACTTTTTCTGTTCCCTTTTTACCCATTATCCCTTTCTATCCAAGCATTTATTATTTTTAATGACGATTATAACAGACACTTCACGTTTATTGCATTCCTCCACTGCAAGTTGCTTTGGATGAAAACATCTCCCAAATGAATAACGTAAATGTAATGTAAATAAAATGTTATTCGGGGGTTTATGTTCTTCATCAAAAAGTCTGAGTAGCATCAGTGTTCTGGGTTTGGCCATGACTCGCAGTGTGCTCAAGACAGACACAGAAGGTCATGACAGATCCATGAAGCAGCTCAAACCTCTTGATCTTCTGGTCAAACACATGAACAGATCTCCACCTGCTGGACAACACGAGGGAGAGCAACAGTCTGAGAATGCAATGATACAGTATTCTAAATTCTTCTCTGATATTAGAAGCTATGTGGCTTAGCGAACAACCCTAGGATTAGTCTCTAGAATGAAATGTTCTGTTGTTATCGTATTTAGAAGGTTCACCATCTCTGTTATAAATATGTGCAGCAAAACAGGACTATGCTGACCAGGAATGCACACACACACATCAGATTTAACTACCATTAGCAGCTATTTCCTTTTAGAGGCCAGCTGCTTCTAAGACTGTGCCTTATGAGCAAGGGGCATTATATCAGATCACGTTACATTTTAATGTAACTGTCCTAAAAAAAGTTGTGAACAGTCTTAAAGAATACATTTGATGACTCAAAAGACTATTCTTAGAAGTTTGTACAACTGGGCCCAGGTTTTATAGCCAGATAAAGTGGCTTGGCGCAGATAGAAAAGAACATGCAGAAACTCTTCCTTATTATACAGAGGACACCCTTAACAACAATTTGCATTTACTTTTAAACTGTAAAATGCTTTGATATAAATTTAGCATGACAATTATGATGACTAATTCTTGGCTTTTGACTCAGATTTCAATTTCATGAAACAACACACAATTTTCTAACACACAAAATAAAGGAAGTATCTTGAGTTTCTTTTTCAGATACAACCATTTAAAAAAGCCACACTAACTCCTCACATGTCCAAGCACTCATTACTTTAACGAACACCAACCAATCATGGCTTTAGAACAGGCCTATAAAACAGAACACAGGTCCAGTTATACAGTTTTTCTCAGTCGCTCTCAGATCAAAAATGAAATTCTTCTGAAAGTATTTGTTCATCATCTAGTCATTTGTGCACATCATAAAAGCAATTTCTTTTGAGATTGCTTTAGTAATTATTGGTCATTTTTAATGTAACTTGGTATTGGGGGTTGGCAGGAATCTGGAGAGCAATGTGTGGCAATTAAAAGAGGAAAAATGTGAGTGTGAGGATTCTCGGTCTGACTCAAGTAAAAGGTATAAAGAGAAAGATTATAAGGTCTTTGTCAAATTAATGCAGGAGGGTGACACGTTCAGGGAATGGAATCCTATTCAACTAACCAAAGGTCTTACAGTAATAGGGACATGGCGGAGGTAAAAAGTGCAAAGTTACTACGAAATGGACAAATGTTGTTTTTTTGTAAAAATGAAGAACAACACACAGGGTGTCACATTCAGAGATCAAGGAAACGTTTGGATTCATGTGCTGGTTGTTTTAATGGAGCATACTGAGGCAGAAACAGACAAACAGGATTGTATACCAGCTAACAGGTGTATCACAGGTGAGGCAGAAGGGTAATCAAAGTCCATGCTGAGTCTGGGCGAGGCGTAAACAATATCCATGTGGAGCGAGACAAGAGTGATGGTCCAGAGCAAGGAAAGTCGGCAACGGTAAATCCACAAACATGGCACATGGAAACAGAGACGAACATAAACAAAGTTCCCTGGAAGCTGGAGTGCTCCTCTCAATGGCCAGGCTTGGCACCTCCAGCTGCTCATAACGCAGGGCACTAAAGGTTAAAAGAATCAACGGTAAGGCAGTGCAATGCACAAAAGCTAACACTACTAAACTCATTAGGGGCTTAATCACTGGGATACCAACTAATGTCACTACACAGGCTTTAAAAGGGAGTATAAAAAATGTCAAGACAACGGAAATTAAGTGACTTAGAACTAAGAGAAATGGAGAGCTGTGTGACAGTCTTTCCGTAATGATCACGTTTGATGAGGTCAAGCTGTATATTCCTCCTCCAAATGGTTGCTACAATTGTCAAAGATATGATCATACAGCAGCTGTATGTAAGACTAAGAAGAGGTGTAGCAAGTGTGGTGAAGACCATGAATGTGAAGATGATATGAAGAATTACGAGCAATTGCGGGGGTGAACACAGTGTGGCCTACCAGGGATGCGAATTTAGTAAGCGGCTAAAGAGGTACAGAAGATTAAAGTAACTCAAGGTATCAGCTATTCAGAGGCAGTGAGGAAAGTTCCCAGAGTCTCTCCGGTGTCTAAGAGCAAAGATGATAATGAAAGCAACGGTGTGAGGTCTTTGAATAGCTGTAAGGAATGTAATAGGAAGGAAAGTGTGGATCTGGCAATCAGTAAGAATGAGTTTGTGCTTTTTATGGTAGATATAATTAACTGCTCTGCATAGACACAGAGCCGTACGGAAAGGATTAAGATAATCGTTAAATCAGCCAAGAAATACCTTGTAATCAAAGGGTTATTATGGTAGACAGTAAGAGATCATCTTAGCACTGTAAGTCAAACAACAAATACCCCTGAGTAGCCTGACATTTCTGATATTACAATGGAACGCAAGAAGCCTGATTGCAAATGCACAGGAATTCAAAAGATATGCAGGAGAATTAAAAGAAAAACCCAACATAATTTGTATACAAGAAACCTGGTTAAAGCCTGAGCTAGATTTTAATATTA
>JAUYWG010000025.1:32334-45131 GCA_034779775.1 Enteromius afrohamiltoni | reverse complement strand
CTAAATTAAGACAACTCAATTCAAAATCAGCATTCAAATCTAAGATTATAATCTAAATTTAATAATAACTTAAAATTTGAGTCAGATTAAAACGAGGTAAAACCTAAAAGTAAAATTAGAAACAAAAGCTAGGAACAAATCCAAAGAGCATTATTCAACAGAAGCGCTGAGAAGCGAGGCACGACATCCGAGCCAATAAGGCGGACTTTACACTGCTGAGAGGATTCTAGGGACAAAACTTCCTCCCATGGACTATCTGCACACACAGCGTTGTCGGAAAAGAGCAGAGAGTATTATCAAGGACATCCAGCTCACTCTCTATTCACAAAAACTGTTCGTACAATCTGAGACACAACAGAGCGGACAGCATCATCACACATAGAAAAAGCTTCTTCAACAATTTCTACGCCACAGTCAGACAGTCACATGGCTAAACAAAAACACTAAACCATTATAACAACACTAAAACAACACCACACTACCACACTTCACTTGTAATGTACAAGGTGTGAAACAGAAGAACATTTGCAATAATATCCTCTCTATGTGCAATAATATCCTTTCTTATGTGCAATAATATATTTATGTGAAAATTATTATAGGTGCAATAGCAAATCTTTGGAAACATCTGCAATGCAGCTTGGGCTAACTTTTGGCCAGTACTAGTATCTTCATTTAAAGAAAAAACACTTCTGTCTTAAAAATGTATTTATTTATAGATACTTTATTTAGGTTATAATGTTCTATTCTCTATTTTATTCTCTTGTTGTTTGTTCCTTATTCATCTCTTAACTTCTTTAAACATGACTCAGAGAGCTCTGCACTAGAATTCCAATGCGCATAGGATTGTTGGTTTTATGTGCAAATGGCAAATAAAAATCTTGAATCTCTAATCTGTTTATAACCATGCCTGCAGATAAAAGCCTGCATTTGGATCCGCCAGTGTCTGTCCATTTCGTCATCCAAAACAAACACAAGAATTAGTCACTGAGAACAAAATGAGGCTTTTGCCATGACTGTCCCAGTCCTCTGACATGAACTAAAGAGGAGAACGAACATGAAGCTGGTAATCTAAAGTGTCTGGAGTGATTCTGGATGAAGAAATGGCCTCTTTTCTCTTATCATGTGTGTGTGTGTGTCTCTTTTCTCTTATCATGTGTGTGTGTGTGTGTGTGTAATGTACAATTAAATTAGGTTTAATTTACTGAAATTACAAAATAAAATACTGTGGAAACTACATACTACAATCCAACAATTAGTAAATTAGTTGGATTGAAAAAAGTTTATTGTTCTGCAGTAACTAAATTTGAATTAATTGCTTCTTTATATGGCAATGATGATATATAGCACCTTTACCAAAGAACCACTGAAGAACCATAAAGGTGCTCAACCGGTTATTTAAACAGTAATGGTGTTATATTGCACCTTAACCTCTCCAAAGAACTGCTAAATAACCTTTTGTTTTGTGTATTATGTATTTATCACAAATGCAGTATGGAGCTGATACTCAGCTCTATATGTCATATATTTCTTCACAGCAAAAAACACCAAACTGAGAATCTAATGAAATGCATAGTTGATATGACACAGTGGATGACGTGTAATTTTTAACTGCTAAATTAATATTAAATATTATCGGACATAAAAAACCCATATGTTTTAACCTAGAACACTGTATAACACTTGATTGGTGCTACGTCAATTCTTCTTTATCAGTTAAGAAAATAGGCGTGCTATTATTCAGTTATTCCTTTAAAAAGCCACATTTCCAGCATTTGTAAAATTGAGATTTTCCAAAACTTAAATTGCGACTTATGTTCTCAAAGTCAAATGCAGAAATGCATGCATTTATGACCTCAAGATTAGGCTATTGTAATGCTTTATTGGGTGGTTTATCACACTTGATAAAAAAACTACAACTGGTCCAAAATGCAGCAGCTAGAGTCTTTACTAGAACCACAATGTATGACGATATTAGCCCAGTTCTGTCAACAAATGGCTTGCTATCAAACATTACATAGATTTTAAATTCTTGTTAATTATAAGTCTCATTCCAACTCGTCACTTTTTGACGCTTGATCAAGATTTTTTGAAGCTCAAGGTACCCCTTTTTAGTCACTTTTTGACGTGAAGGGTCCTCCAATGCTGTTTTGCTTAATGTAATGGTTTGCATGCATACATACATTTATTATATTATTTTCTACTTTTATTGGAGCACCAATCCACCCCTACCCTAAACCTACCCACCTCTGAACAATATAAACACACATACACAGGCAAATGCAGTTACAGGTATTTATTACACAAGCTAATTATTAACAAGCAGTATAAATACATTACAAACAAGTCATGTCACATTCCAAGTCTTCTGAAGCCATACAAAGTCTTTATGTGACGAAGAGAGTAAAACACAAGGTTTTTTCATCCAATTCAGAAAACATACCCCCATCCCGTAGCATGACACAGTTGGTCACGAGACACAAGAGCCAATAGTATTTCACAACAACATGACGCAATCAATCATGAGACACACACGACACACATTTATTTCTCTCACAAATCAATTGTTTTGCCTCAAAAGACTTGGAATATTAATATATTTCAAATAAATTATGACGGTAGTTGTATCTGCCTGCTATATCTTGTGTTTTATTGACAGATGTTAGGGGTTGGGTTAGGTGCTCATAAATGTGTAAATAATATAATTCAAATAAAACGGTTTTGACCCAATATATATTTTAATTGTGTCGCCATATTGATGCTAAGAGTTTCCTATTTAAAACAATGGAGGACCCTTCACGACGAAAAGTGGCTAAAAATGGTATCTTGAAAAGCAACACAAAAGGGTTTGACCAAGCATCAAAATGTGAGTTTGAGTGAGACTGTTTTGCTTACTAGGCATCTTACAAACCTCCATGCAGGTTTGTCGAGGCAACTTGGAACTAAACACTGCAGCGGCACCGGCTCTCCAGGGCCGAGGTGAGGCTAACAGATAACACACTAACACACGATTCTATTATTAAAATGAATTGAATGAATTAGGAATTTATATAGCACTTTATTGTGTATTGCCAAACAGTACATCCAAAGCACTTTAAAATCATGTGAGACATACAGTAGTTAGGCTGCATTAATTTGATCACCCAGATCGGGGAACACCATAACACACAATGTACTCATTACTTTGTAAGAAGAATTGCATTAACAATAATATTAGTCTGTTTCTTTCTTATTCCAAGGCCATCATAGCCACCCAAATCCAGTCTGTATCCAGATCAGATCAGTACCTACAGCACTGATCGTAAGTGGAGATCAAGAAACCTAGATGAGCCCCAGAGACCATGAAAATCAGATGAGTCCTTTACACAATCTGACTTTGCTGCAACTGCTTGGTTCCTTGTTGCTGTCACCTCTGGCTTGCTTAGCTAGGGACACTTAATTTCCAATGATTATCGACGATAATCAACGATAACGATTGGTTGCACAGATACTATTCATTTGATTGCACTGCATACTGCCATTAATTGAGTGTTTAATCATGTCATTATACATTACTCACACTCTGTTCTCCTATTTGATACTGATATAGCGGTAACACTTTATTTAATGGTCTCTTTTGAACAATCTGTTGACAATAATTAGCTTTGCACCTACATGTCAACTAACTCTCATTAGAATATTAGTACACTCTCTAATTAATATCTGCTATCTCTTTATTGTGATGGTATCTCAAAAGACGCTCTACTGACTGTAAGTAACTTTGCAAGTACATATCAACCCTTTTCTAACCCTAACCCTACTAGTCTACTGATATTCTGCTAGGATTCTGTTGAGAGCTAGTAGATATGTAGGTGCAATGTTACTTATAATCAACAGGATACGTTAAAGGGACCATAAAAATAAAGTGAATCCGCTAAGTGCTTTGACATGATCTGTATTATTAAAAGCACTATATACTGTAAATAAAGGTAAAAAAATAGCTTTAACGCTACAGAACAGAGACAGAAGACAATCATGGGAATGTAAATACAACATATCAGATCATGATAATTATTTCCAATTTTAACATGAAAAAGGTAATTAATTGATTGCAAAGATCGCTAGAAAATAGATGAGAAGGAAGGGTATCAAGAAGCTGAATGTTATTTACTGTATTAAACAAGGACCTTGTGTTCCCTTCATCTGATCTAAATATATTAGAACAGTAGTCAGATTTAGCAGTTAAAAGAGCATTCTTGTAGTTTAGCATATGATCTGTCTACATATCTTTATAAACATTAAGTCCAGTGGAAAATTGACAAATTGCTGTATTCCAAAACTATCAAGACAAGATGTAAAGTTCCTTGAAGAGTACTGTTGACATTGTCAATGTGTATATTAAAATCACCCAATATAGTAACATTTTGAGATGTAAAGCTTAGTATTGTTAAAGATACAGACATGTTATTTAAAAAAACTAGTATTGCTCCTGGGTGGACAAAAACAGTGGCTTCAACTGTAGGAACAGGCCCAATAATTTCTATGAATAAATAACTGACAGAGACCACCTCCTATATCAGTCAATCATTGTGTGCATAGTTAGTAAGCAGGGCTTGACATAATTTTTTGCTCACCAGTCACTGTGGCTGTTGGTTTTCCAGGTTTACTTTTTAACTTTTCACTGGCCAGAATTTTATTGTTGGGAATTTACATTTTGTATTACTTAATACTGCACACAAATATTTCCAAGTTATTTTACCTATTTAAAGGGCATGTTCCCCTAACCATATTAAATGCATGCATAATCTTTCATAACAAATTAATATAAAAAAATTTATCCTTCCACTGCAGAAGAAACACAAGTGACTGGAGAAGCATTTAAATGTAGTTCAATGTAGCTGAAATATAGCACCAGTGCATTTACACTGCATGCAAAAATATAACATCATAATGTTGTGAGCTCTGTGTTTTAATACATATATATATATAGCTATAGCTATATTTATATTATAAGTACGAAATGTTGAAAAAAAGAATGAAGCTACTATTAAACTAAACCGAAAGTAGGTGGCAGCATCTTCAGTGACTCGTCTTAAAGAGTTGTTGATGTTTGTTGATGTGGTAAATGAGAACCATTTTGTTGACAAAATTTTAAATGGCTTGAAAAAGTTTCAAAATTATTGCTTAAAGACAGCATTCAAATATTTTACATTTGAGGCACCTGGACAAAGAGGCAACACAAATTTGAACATCATTAGCATAACTTTAAAAATTACTGGCAATGGATATTCTTTCTGTTTCAATTTTTTTTCTTAAAGCTGCTTTAATCAGCATGGTTTTCCACCATGTTGAGATCAAATGACCAGAATACTACAAACTGAATACTACAATGCAGTTCTTGAATATTTTCTACAATGCCACTGCAAGATCATTTGTGTTTGCTTTTTCATTATCATGTATCCATGCAACTATGTGTCAAAATAAATTCAAACTGACTTCATCAGCCAGTAAACAAAACAAAAATATGAGTAGACAGAAATCTCCTGTAGAGATTTCTTCTCCACAACATAACAATGGAGTCTATGCTGTATTTAACAGCCTATTAAGGCTGGATATGTACAACTGCAGATCTTACAGTAAGACCGTTTTCAGGAAAGCAGTCCAGCCCAGACCCAGTTGAGTTAAGGCTGACCTGACCCAACCTGCCTCCATCACTAACCTTTTTTGATTCATTAATTTATATTATTTGTTTATTTTAATTTTATCTTATTTTTATAGCTAACACTGAGTGTGGTGTTTACTCCAAATTTTCTATGAATAGTAAATCTTCACATCCTACTGTTTCTATTCTCGTTTACAATAAAGGAAAAACAAGATGAGTGTTGTGACAGCATTATTCTTTTGCCGGTTTTGCAACCACTGTCATTTCCTTCAAGAATTTCAAATCTAGGTACTTTCTCTTACACACATGCATGCTCACCTTCAGTAAAGGCTTTGTGCAGACAGCTTAGTTTCCATGGCACAATGCTACTTTTTCGGTCAAAATCTGCTCGAGGTGGAGTGTAGTTATAGTGCAGATAAGCAACAGGATCGAAACCGTTGTAACTTGCCACTGTCTTTTCTAGCTTCATCCTTTGTATTTCTCTTTCTCTCTCCATTTCAGCTCCTTTGAATTACTGTCCCTATTCTGTTTTTGCTGAAGACCATATTTATACTCGTGTGTGAATGAGATTAAATGGTTATAAGGTACTTTTGTTAGTGTGCAGTTCTATGTCTGTGCTTAGGGGCATTCATTTTCTTATTGCTTACTCTTATCTCTGCAAAGATAAGAGTGTTCTGCTTACCTGAGAGCACTTTGAGCACTGATAATATCTGAGTTATCTTGTTTTCACCAAAATGTTATTTTACTGAACAAAGCGCCTATTTAAATCCAAACGCATACACACAGTTTTTGTTTTATTAGTGAGGACATCTAATCTTCTATTGTTTTTATATCAGGTTATTTATATTTTATATCCCCTAATCTGACTTATATTCTTATAACAGGGGCGGTTATAGAACTTCATCCTCAGGGGGGCTTAACCCTGAGCGTAAATGTGTAGCAAGAGACCATTGCCTAAGTGGTGCTTTTTTAGAAACCGGCTATTTGACATCATAATAAAAAAATCCTTAACCCTACTCTTTCTTTCCCTTTCTAGCCAACACTTATTTGAAGATTGCCTGTTATACGGTATTATGACCACTTCACAAGTTGTTTTTGCCTCTAAATGTTTTGCCCTCTGCTAAATGAATAAATGTAAACTGGCACCTCTGTATTACTATACAACAGGTCAAATGCAAGTCAGTCTTTATGCAGTACAGAAAAGTGTATACTACTGTTTGACTAACAGAAAACCATCAACATATCATCATTATTATTAATGTAACACTCTGCGTTTAGGCTGCTGCGATGTGTTAATCGTGATCCCAATTCTCAGTGGACAGAGGCAAGGCAGGCTGAACTTAGGTGCAAAATATTCAATAACAAAAGTGAAAAACAAGCTGAACGCAAACGCGGGATCAATGCAGACAAAATAACATCCAGTGCAGATACTCACAAACAAAACTTTAATCACAGATCAAGAGAACTGAAAAAGACACAGTTAAATATACAAACTAATTACATGAAAACTCACGGCACCTGGGGAAACACAGCTGGGAAACAATTACACACTAAGGACCGGGGCGGGGTTACAAATGACAGGAGAAGCATGTGGACATGAAATGAAAACATAAACAACAGTCTCATGGACCTGGGGGGCGTGACATAGCCCCCCACTAAGGGCGGCTTGCAGACGCCCCAAAGGACTGGACAAGGGTCAGTGGTGAAAATGAAAAAATGAGTCAAAAGTGCAGGGGTGGGGTGGGTGCTCTGGAGGCGGCCCGGAAAACAATCATAATAGCCCCCAGAGCATAGGGCATTGAATATTTTATATTTAGAATATTAGATCCGACTCTGACTCCGCTTCCGGAGGCTCAGGCCACTGCAGATCCTTTACTTGCCCCTTACTCCTCTTTCCTCAACCTCACTGAGCAGTTTTTCCTCGGCCTGGAGATGAAAGGTTTTTAAACAAATGTCCTTCCTGGATGCAATGGATACTGCATGCCAAGACATCACAACTGAACACCAGGGTGGATAAGGCATACTACTGTAAAAGATACCTTGCCAGATATTCCAATGATTGATTCTTATAATAAGAAAATCAGATGTCAATTTATGCTACAGAGCTTTTTACAATATTAATGGCCTTGCAGTGGACAGAGAAGAAGGAAATTAATAACATAGTCATTGCATAATGAAATACTCAGCACTGCAAAGCATAAAATCTGATAATAAATGAAATATTCCAATAATTGTGTAATTTAAAGGTTAAGGAAAGGAAATGACGTGACAAGGTATGGTTTCCCAAACTTTTAATTTGTGTTCTGCATTTAACCCATCCAAGTGCACACACACAATGAACACACACCCGGAGCAGTGGGCAGCCAGAGCTGGATATATGGATATATAACTGTCCCTAAGGGTATATCAATTCAATTAATTTGGGTTTCTGGTCATGTTGGTGTGGCAGGGAAGGTGTGGATATTCTGGCTAAACAAACTTTAAAATTAAAACAAGTAGATTTAAAAGATCCAAAAGCTGCACGAGCGTGGGTCTACCCAAGCGGCTATGCATGAACTCTGCGTGGCAAACAACTTAGCCCTCCGAGCGACGAAGGTCACAGCATGTGCGCTTGGGCAGGTGATGTCTACTGCGGTAGTTCAGGAGCGCCACTTATGGCTAAACTTGCCGTAGGTACCGGACGTCGAGAAGGCTCGCTTTCTTGACGCTCCCATCTCCCAAGCCAGCCTATTCGGCAACACTGTCGGGGACTTAGCCCAGGAGTTCTAGGCAGTCCAGAAACAGACAGAGGTGATGTCCCACATCCTGCCTCACCGGGCCAGCTGGTCCCCGAGTGCCCAGTCTCCGCCTGTTCGTCGCCGAGGGCGACCCCCCGCGACATCTGCGTTCCCACTCCTGGAGGAGGGCCGGGAGGCTCTGTGCATTCAGCTGCCGCTAGCCTTCAATCAGCGGTACCTGCAATTTCACAGAAAGAGCAATTTCTCACACCCCTGGTCTCCATCCAACCAAAACCTTTTTGTCTCCTCAGATGCGGACCCACAGCACTGTGTCGCCAGTGCAGGATCCAGGGCTGCTCAGAGCAGCCTGATGGAGGTTACGCCTCGGCTATGCGATACAATTCGCCAGGTGCCTGGCCAGGTTCCGCGGCATCAGCTACACCTCTGAGAGCGATGCTGCCGTACTGCGTGCGGAAGTTGCTGTCCTACTGGCGAAGGAAGCAATCGAGCCTGTCCCTCCAGCCGAGATGAAGTCAGGGTTTTACAATCCTTACTTCATTGTGCCCAAGAAGAGTGGTGGAGACCCATCCTGGATCTGAGAGCTTTGAATTGGTCTCTTCTCAGGATGCCATTCAAAATGCTCTCTCCAAAGCGCATACTGACATGCATTCGGAGCCAGGATTGGTTCGCAACTGAAGGACGCTTACTTTCATGTCTCGATTCTGCCTTCATTCATATCAGCATGGCATCTTACCCTTTGGCCTGTCCCTCTCTCCCCATGTATTTACGAAAGTCACGGAGGGTGCCCTCTCCCCACTGTGGCAGATGGGCATCCGCATCTCGACGACTGGCTGATGATAGCACACTCGAAGGATTTGTTTTGCATGCACAGGGGCATAAAGCTTCGGCAACTTAGCCATTTGGGTCTTCAGGTCAACCGGGAGATGAGCAAACTCTGTCCAGTACAGAGAATCTATTTTCTCGGCATGGAGCTGGACTTGATCGAAATGACTGCCCACCTCACCAGCGAGCGTGCACAGGCCATGCTGAACTGCCTGGATACATTCAGGCACAAGGAAGTGGTTCCTCTCAAAACTTTTCAGATGCTGCTGGGGCATGGCATCTACAGCCATGATTACGCTGCAGGGCTTGTTACATATGAGACCGCTTCAGTGATGGTTACACGATCGGGTCCCGAGATGGGCATGGCACCGCGGCACATTTCGGATTGGCGTTTCCCTGGAGTGTCGCCGCTCATTCAGCCCATGGGACAATCCTGTCTCCCAACGGGTTGGAGTACCCATTGGGCAGGTATCCAGGCATGTCGTGGTGAACACGGATGCCTCTCTCTCGGGCTGGGGTGCTGTATGCAACGGGCAAGCAGCTTCGGGTCCCTGGACAGGCTCTTGACCGCTTTGGCATATCAATTGCCTCGAGTTGTTAGCAGTACATCTCTCTCTGCGTTGCTTTCTTCTGATGCTCTGCCACAAACATGTGCTGGTCTGGACAGACAACACAGCGGCCATTGCGTACATCAACAAATAAGGTGGTCTATGCTCCCGCCGCATGTCACAACTCGCCAGCCATCTGCTCCTGTGGAGTCACAAGCCGCTGAAATCACTGCGCACTATTCATGTTCCAGGGTTACTCAACCATGCAGCCGATCAACTCTCACGGCAGTCCACTCACCCTGGAGAATGGCGGCTCCACCTCCAGGTAGTCCAGCTTATATGGAGTCAATTCGGCGAGGCCAAGATAGATCTCTTCGCTTCTCTCGAGTTGACCCATTGCCGACTGTTTTATTCCCTTCAAGAGTCCCACAGAGCGATCGGCACTGGCATGCAGCTGGCCTCCGGGGCACAAGTACGCCTTTCCCCCAGGTGCATTGGCCCTCCCAGACATGGTTTACGGACCTCATGCTCCTTGCGGCAGCCCCTCCTTGGAAAATGCCCTTTAGGAGAGACCTTCTCTTTCAGGGGATGTACACCATATGGCATCCGCGTCCCGATCTTTGGAACCTGCACGTTAACCCCCCCGAGACCACATCGCGTACCCTCTTGAGACCTAGCCATCGCCTTAAATGGCCTGCGGCTGGCTCCCTTTGAGCCTGTTCAGTCTGCAGATTTAAAATATCTGACACTGAAGACCATGCTCCTCATATCGCTGGCCTCTATCAAGAGGGAAGGGGATCTACAAGCTTTCTCTGTCGACGAAGAGTGCCTACTTTATTCTCACGTTATACTGAGACCCTGGCCCGGTTATGTGCCCAGGGTTCCCACTACGCCTTTCCCAATGAGCCAACCAAACAGAGGTTGGCTCATTGGGTGGTAGAAGCCATCTCCCTGGCTTATTTATACCAGGGAGAGCCATGCTCCTTAGGTTTAAGAGCTCACTCCACAAGGAGTGTTGCCTCATCCTATGCGTTGGCTCATGCTGCCTCTCTAGCTGATATTTGTAGAGCTGCGGGCTGGGCGACACCCAACACCTTCGCCAGGTTTTACGACCTCCACGTAGAGGCCGTGTCTTCTAGTGTCCTCAGCGAGGACAGCAGGTGAGCAAGAGGACCGGCTGGTGCCGGCTTGCTGCACCACTCCTACGGGAACCGTGCACTATAATATCTCAGTGTTACCTCTGTGCTTTCCTCTTCGCCCTGTAGGTGAGGCAAAAATAACACCTTTTTTCCACAGTCAGCCAGAAGGCTGTGTTTCCCTTCAATTATATCTATAATTCTGTCGATTTATTGCATTTTCTTATTTCACATGCGAGAACTGTGTGTTAAGATGTGCTATTGTTGACAATTATGTTGTTATGTTATATTACTAATATAACTCTGTTGACTTTGGTCACACAAATAAGTGTTATACACCATTCAAATCTGTTAGGTGTCTACTTTTTTTGAGTTTACTCTTATTTTGCAAACGCTCTCAAAAGTGTGTGCGTTCGCAAAATAAGGAAAATAAAAAGTGTGCGCAATATTTTTTTTGTTCTCTCTGAAAAATAAAAAAAAACACAAATCCACAAATAATTTAAAACAAGAGAAAATAAATCTACCGTAACTTTTAAGTAGAGACCAGATGAGCACTGGTCCTGTTAAGTTCAAGCATAGATATCACCTGTCTTTTTCATTTAGCTATTGAGAAAAAAATATAATGTCTTCCTTTAAAAAAAAAAAAAGTTTTCTTTTAAAGTAATGCTGCTTGTGCACCACTGCTGTTACAAACCGCTCCTCTGTGGCCCTCTCCGGCCAGCAGCAGCGAGAACCTTCGCCGGAATACTAGTGTTTCCACCCGGACATTATTTAACCACGTACCTCGGCGGTTTTCGCGCCATTTGCTCATTCCCCGGACTATTTAAAGCCAGACTTTTGCCTGATCTAATCGCGAAGTCTCGATTTGCCCCGGCTGTCGTTACCAAGCGTTTTCCCTGTGTTATTCTGTTTTGCTTTACCGTGTTTGATTTTCTGCCTGTCTTTGTTTTCCGCCATTTTGCCGCCTGCCCTTGACTCTTGCCTGTCCCCGACTTTGATTATTAGCCTACTCCCTGTAACTCTGTATGCCTGTGTATTTGACCCACGCCTGTCTGACCATCCCAATAAACGTTTGCTTATGGATCCACACGACTCTCGCGATCCATTACAACTGCTATGCAAGTTTTTTTATTTGAACTTTATAGTTAATTTTTTTCAAGTATCATAGACCTGCTGCTGCTGTGTTTGTAATTTACTGCAGTCTACATCTAGGCCTTTGAATTCCTCATAGCAAAACAACATTACAAAGTTTGAAACACTTTTACAAAAAAAAGACATTTTTACATTTTGGAAAACATTTTTACATATCATAAAACACAATTACATGGGGAAAACACATTTAATAAGGTCGAAACAAATGTACATTTCCGAAAACAAATTAACAAGACGCAAAACACTTTTACCAATACCGAAACAAATTTACAATGGCAGATTCTTCACGGAAAAGGAATGTACCACACACCGGAAGTGACGCGGTGAAAGGTGTCGTTGTTGGTGAGCGCGGTAAATTCATGTTGTGGAGTAAATGGCATGAATAAAGTTCATGGTGACCAAACATGGACAGCGGCCGAGGGATGTTTTGTCTGTTTTGTGGCAAACACATGAGCAGCTTGACGCGGTTTTGCTTTACGTGTGGTCGGTGTTTGGAGTTTTTAAAGGACGCGGACCAGACTGAAACATCAGACATACTGCATCAATGTGTTCAATATTTTAACGAGGGCCACTCGTACACTGTAATTGTAAAACATCAGCTTGAGAACTCTTAAAAGTAAACTGAACGAAGCCGGGTTGTACCGCAGAAAGGATTATTCCTCTCCAAACTCCGTGAGAAACGCCATCAGATTGGAACTTCGTGGACCTGGACAACTATTTGGCTACCGTACGATGTGGCAGGTACTTAAACAAAAGTACA
>JAUYWG010000025.1:3185-18919 GCA_034779775.1 Enteromius afrohamiltoni | reverse complement strand
GCTAGAAACATGCTAGCGACATGCTAGTAACATGCTAATCATGCTAGTAACATGCTAGTCATGCTAGCAACATGCTAGTCATGCTAGCAACATGTTAACAACTTGCTAATCATGTTAGAAACATGCTAGTAACTTGCTAATCATGTTAGAACATCAAATTAACTTGCTAATCATTCTAACAACATGCTAGTAACTTGCTAATCATGCTAGAAACATGCTAGTAACTTGCTAATCATGCTAGAAACATGCTAGCGACATGCTAGTAACATGCTAGTCATGCTAGAAACATGCTAGCGACATGCTAGAAACTTGCTAGTAACTTGCTAGTAACTTGCTAATCATGCTAGAAACATGTTAGCGGCATGCTAGTAACATGCTAATCATGCTAGAAACATGCTAGCGACATGCTAGTAACATGCTAATCATGCTAGTAACATGCTAGTCATGCTAGCAACATGCTAGTCATGCTAGCAACATGTTAACAACTTGCTAATCATGTTAGAAACATGCTAGTAACTTGCTAATCATGTTAGAACATCAAATTAACTTGCTAATCATTCTAACAACATGCTAGTAACTTGCTAATCATGCTAGAAACATGTTAGCGACATGCTAGTAACTTGCTAATCATGCTAGAAACATGTTAGCGGCATGCTAGTAACATGCTAATCATGCTAGCAACATGTTAATAACTTGTTAATCATGTTAAAATCATGATAGCAACATGCTAGTCATGCTAGCAACATGTTAATAACTTGCTAATCATGTTAGAAACATGCTAGAGACTGCTAGCAACTTGCTAGTAACTTGCTAATCATGCTAGAAACATGTTAATAACTTGCTAATCATGCTAGAAACATGCTAGTAACATGTTGATCATGCTAGAAACATGCTAGCAACATGCTAGTAACTTGCTAATCATGCCAGCAACATGCTAGTAATTTGCTAATCATGCTAGAAACATGCTAGCGACATGCTAGTAACATGCTAATCATGCTAGAAACAGGCTAGCAACATGCTAGTAATTTGCTAATCATGCTAGAAACATGCTAGCAACATGCTAATAATGCTCGAAACATGCTAGCAACTTGCTACTAGCTTGCTAATCATGTTAGCAACATACTAGTAACTTTCTAATCGTGCTAGAAACATGCTAGCAACATGCTAGTAACATGTTAATCATGCTATTAACTTGTTAATCATGCTATAAACATGCTAGCAACATGGTTGTAACATGCTAATAATCTGATTTCTGATATCTATAATCTGATTTAGTAATCTTACTCTTTCTAACTTTCTAATTCTACTGAACCTTTTCAAACTTTTTAAACTCATGTTACTAGCATGATTTCTATGAACTACTTTAAACTTACTAGCTAGGCTTTTTCAAGCCAACTTAAAGTTTGTCTACAAACTTTACTATCTAGTTATTATTATTCTTTTGAGCCAAATTTAAACACTATTTCCTCCTAGAGCTTTTAAGCTAGAACCACCAAACTTCAGACTGGTCTGACTCGGGTTGCTTTATCTTTTCAGACTGATCCGACTTTTGGTTTTCCTAAAAATTACGATTGAAACTGTCCCGCTAATAGAGTCCCATAGACTCCCATTCACGGAATGTTCAGATGAGCCAAGACTCTGCCAGCTGCAACTGTCAAAATTCAAATCTTAAACACCTGCAGCCAATTAGACTCAATAAGACTTCCCTTCTATGTACTATTTCTAACCCATTCAAACTCCTTTGCTTCCACTCTATCTACTACTATTTCTAATTTATCTAAATCATGCTAGCAACATGCTAATCATACTAAGATCATACTGTTACCTTGCTAATCATGCTACCATCATGCTAGTAACATGCTAATCAGGCTAGTAACTTGCTAATCATGCTAAAAACATGCTAGAAACATGCTAGCAACATGCTAGTAACTTGCTAATCATGCTAGCAACATGGTAGTAACTTGCTAATCATGCTCTATCTATAATCTGATTTAGTAATCTTACTATTTCTAACTTTCTAATTCAAACAAACTTTTCAAACTTTTTAAACTCATGTTACTAGCATGATTTCTATAAACTACTTTAAACTTTCTATCTAGGCTTTTTCAAGCCAACTTAAAGTTTGCCTACAAACTTTACTATCTAGTTATTATTATGCTTCTGAGACTAAAATTTCTAAATGCTACTCCTCCTAGAGCTTTAACTCTACAAAATTAAAATTCGGCCCATAACTTCAGACTGATCTCAACGGGTGTGCTATATCTTTTTAGACTGATCCGACTTACTGTTTTCCTAAAAATTGTGATCAAGACTGGAAAAAGTCCCATAGACTCCCATTCACAGAATGTTCAGATGAGCCAAGACTCTGTCAGCTCCAATCTACATCTATCTACATCAGTAAAACAGTACAACAATAATTAAGTAACAGGGTGAGTAATTAATAACATTTATGGGTAAATTAACCCTTTAAATGTATGTCATGCAGCAGTTATTTTTTTACATTCTAGCATCATCTGATCTGATTTATTTTTTAATTGTATTTTGTAGTTTGTTCGTGAATTTTCACTATTTAAACAACGTGTGAATAGTGTAATAATATTCCTGCTTCACTTCTAATATTTTTGTTATTGATTTTTATAGTTTTTTTATTTTGTTTGTCAGATTTATGAAGATCATCTGTTGAGAGTTCACCTGTGCCATGTAAGTAACTGAATGTTATATATTGCCAAATATATGGTTTGTTTTAAGATATTGTAATCAGATGTGCTAGGACACCATGCAGAGTACCCACATTTGTATAGGCCTTTTTTGTCATTTTTAAACTGTACACAACTGTTTAACTTTTTAGCAATAACTGTTTAACCACATAACTGTTTGTGCCACATATACCAGCCTGACATACATTATTTATTTATTTATTTTTATTTTTTTTAAATATTGCAGTGGGCTGAATGAAGTAAAGTTTATAAACAGATGGCATGGAAGAGCAGGTATTACGACAAAGAAATTATTCTTAAGGTAGGCTCCAAATATAATATTTACCACTGAGATCACTGACATCTGGCTATTTGTCCATATGTGTCCCCTCTTTGTCCCTCTCTTTTATTTATTATGTCCCTCTTTTAGGATACACTTGAGTTCTTGGGAGTTTTTAGATGTTCTAAAGTGTTTCTTATGCATTTGTAGATTTTTCAATAATAAATTAAAATAAATTCTCATATTTTGTATATTTATGATGTTTCTTTTTTACTGGGGGGTATTGAGGGAGGAACGTTTATGTGTGTAATATTTGTGGAAATAATATTGTTTTAAAAAAATGGAGGAAGTCTTTAATAATAATTTTTATTAGAGGACTAATTAATTACATTAAGAGTTGTACTTATCCATGTCTATATAGCAAATAAGCTAATTTTGTTTTGGTAAATTTTGTTGTTCTTATTAATTAAATAAATATAGGTTTGTATTTCATATACATTTCCCTTTGCAATCCAGACTCGGGCAGTGTCGGCTCAGTTCGGCAGCCAGAATCGGGTCAGCGTTCTCGGGCCAATTCTGGCAATTTCACTCCTGTGATTCACAAGAGTCCGGCAACTGCATCCGGGCTGAGTTATTTCTTCCGGCTTGCCGGAATTGTGCCGTTATCTGGCCGGATCATTTTGGCGACCTGGGTTCCCTATTTTTAAACAGGAGATTTAAATAATCAAATAATAAATAGGATTGTATCTTATAAAATATGCTTGAAATAGTAAGACTACATTTTACACAATAATACGTTTTTAAATACATTTTGCACAATAATAAGAATCAATTTGGAATTAAAATTAATGTTATTTACAGCAGACAACCATGTGACTAGTAACGTGAGCAGCGCGTCCCAGGGTTCGTAGAATGACAGAAATCGCTTCTCCAGTGTGATTAGATCGTCATCCGAATCCATGAGTTTTATCATTGAGGTGATATGTAAATTTAATTTTACAGACGACCATATGAGAAACAATTACAGTACGTGCCATCCAAATCGGGCTCTTGTACAACTGGTACACCTGTAGAATAATATAGGCTACCGTCTGAATTTCAGACATTTTAATGTGCTTAAGAATAGGCCTTCTTTTTCACCTGGGTACAGGTATACATTATCAAAGAGAGAGACAGACAGAGAGAGCATGCAAGAGAGAAATCACCGTTTCATGCTTAATTGAACCCCTAATAATCATAAAAATGATCATAACAAAACAACATAACAAAGGGGTTTCAGCGTTGTTTGTTTTTCAAAGAGCTTGAACCCTTCATAAAAACAACGTCAAATTCCTACACCAGGTTTTAGCCCATGCTTGGTTAGATTTAGATATGTTTGATGTTTAGATATGCTCTATGGTGGTCCAAAACCACCTGGTCACAAACTTGAGGGTGACCGAATTATGACACTTTTTTCTACTCCTTTAAGCATGCTTGGTCAGTATAATGGCATTGTTGACTAAGGTTCTGATTGAACTCTGTTGTATTCGTCATATCGAGTCCGTCACAAACAAACCCAAATATGTTTAACAATGCGACTTTGAAAATTTCTCTAGATCTGTCCTCATATTACACAAACAAACAAGCTTGTAACAACATTAAAAAAATGAATAGATGAACATAGGCTAATATACAGAGCATTTGCATTTACAAAAAAAACGATAACGACAAATATGCACGCACACGACACACACATGTGGTTTGAAATTGTTCATTAATACATAATTTAGTTTGAATTTACATACATTGTTTTCAAAGATTCCGATTCACCACATTCCCTCACCCCATGTGTATCTGAGAATATCTGTGTGCACTTGGGTGTAGTTTCTATGCAAGCGTGTACACTTTAGTGAGGTGCGTGTGCAGCAGCAGCGACAGATGGCGGGCTCCTCTTCCCTCGGGAAGGCAATCTCTACGAATGCGAGCGCGTGTCAATCACCCGCTCTCATGTGATGGCTCCTGCCAGTGACGTGCCCACCATATGGCCTGGCATCAGAGCAGGTATGTAACGCTGCCTGCTAGGGATGCCACACCGCCTCGCTGCAGTCCGGAGAAAGGATAACTCGTACCGGATCACAGACAATTGAGCCTTTCTTCTTTTTAGTCTTCTTAGTGTAGTAGGAAAGTAGCGTGAAGATGGTGTAGACGTACGCGCCGTAGAGCATCATAAACTAGGTGAGTTTTTCGAACACGACAGAATATATAATAGGATATCGTAACAATTTCTAGCAATTATTTAAAAGAAGATATGTCAGCTGATGGTGGTTCAATTTATTTGTTATGCGTTTTTATATTTTGGATTTTTACCATCAGTGTTGTTATATTCGTATTGTTATATTATATATATATTATAGTCCACCCTATCATGCGTTATAATTAAAGCTGCCGTATGTTAGTCTATGTATGAGAATGGAAATTTGAATCGACTCGTTCAGAACAGATGTCGTATTGAAACGGCTACAGTTTATAAGCTAATTCTGAGTATTCAGACATATTTTATTAAACATTTATGAGACTGACTTACGGATAGTATTGTAGCCATATTTATGTTATGCAAGAGAGAAAAAAAAACAATTTAAACCATTTTAAACATTTACAACAGGCAAATATGCCTAAGAGCCTCTTCAACGACTTTTAGATGAAATTATTTACATCGAGCTACTAATAATGCAAGCATTTGTGTGTGTGTGTGTGTGTGTGTGTGTGTGGTGGGAGGGGGTGGGGTGTTCTGGTAACGTTTTAACAGTATACAGGCATTACTACCAATAATATCACATAACAATAGTTCACATAGTATAATACATAATACTATTTTCTTCATTTGAAGGCGTTTTCAGGACACAAACACTCGAGGTCAGATGTATTTATTTATTTTCAATTAAATTGTGGGTGAAAGTTTTTTATTGCATTAAATGAGATTGTGATGTTCATACTTTCAGTAAATAATATCTAATTATCTTAGATTTAGTTTTCTTTATAATACGGTCATAAAACCAGATGGAAATGGAAAGGAAGGACCAGGAGGTATAGCGAGAATAGTTTTAGAACCTATTCATGGGTTGCATTTCAGTGATCCCGCCCTCATAAAGAGGAGCCGAGAATTGGTTATTGTGATCATAAACAAAATTGTATTACGATTAAATATTAAAATAACGTTACCGTTACAACTCTTTTCGTTTTTTTATGTTAGCACCGTTTGAAAAGTTTTTAATATGAGCTTTATTTTCCCCTTAATGTGCTGGAATGTCGCCAGAATGAAGATAGAAATGAAAGGGTGAAGAGGGTACCCGCTGCTCAAAATACTCCCCTGAGACCCAAAAACAGGGGCCGCGTGTGAGGGCCTGCTGTGAGGGGCCAGCATGACTAGAAAAATTGGGAATTGGGGAGAGAGACCGTCTGGCGATGTCTGTCTCTCTTCCTGAAATAAAATATAATTTTATATTAGTCGTGTCCCACGACACGTCCATGACGTTTTTACTTCGTTTTTAAAATAGTTTGTTTCATCAAAGGCAACAGTGAAAACTACATTTAAAACAATCATAATTTACTTCGTTAATGGCAGATCACATTAGCTTTACATTTCGGTGAGGTCATTATTATTTCAAACAACATTCGTGCTGTAGCCTACACAGTTTGGACGGCAGATTTGAATAATTAAAACGTGTTTCTATATTCCAGTGTCGCTGCAATGTTGACTAGATTATTCAACGAACATTCACTGCTTCCGGACATGCAGAAGTTCGGGGGCTGGGTGGATGACAGCGGGAGCGAGGACTCCAAAATCAAGGACGAGGAACAGGAGCGCTGTCGCCTAGGCGACGAGGACTTGGATGAGGGCGATGTGAAAGACGGGAGCAGCCGGGCTCAGTCGGAAATTGCAGGGGAGGAGGACGATGATGAGGATGTAGATGAAGATGATTGTGGAGATGATGGGGACGAAGACAGGCCGAAAAAACGTGGGCCGAAAAAACGCAAAATGACACCGGCTAGGTTAGAGCGCTCGAAAGTTCGGCGCCAAAAAGCAAACGCCAGAGAGCGCACGCGCATGCACGATCTAAATTCAGCACTGGACAATCTACGCAAGGTTGTACCATGCTATTCAAAAACTCAGAAACTCTCCAAAATTGAAACGCTAAGGTTGGCAAAGAACTACATTTGGGCACTTTCAGAAATCCTGCGGAATGGGAAGAGACCGGACGTGGTTTCGTATGTACAGACACTGTGCAAAGGCCTCTCCCAACCCACGACCAATCTGGTGGCTGGGTGCCTCCAACTTAACTCGAGGAATTTTCTAACAGAACAGTGTCAAGAAGGAGCGCGCTTTCACGTGCCTAACCCGTCGTTCTCCATGCATGCATATCCATACCAATGCTCCCGTCTATCAACCACACACTGTCAGTCAGGATCCAGTGCACATAACCTCCGAAATCACTCTTTCTGTTCGGCTTATGAGGCTTTGTACACCGAAGGCACGTCCCCAGAATACAACAGTCCAGATTACGAGAGTCACCACAGCCCACCGGTGTGTGTAAATGGTAACTTTGCTTTAAGACAACAGGAGTCACCGGACGCGGATAGAGGTTATCAATATTCTGTGCATTACACCAATCTGCATGGCCCACGTTCCTCCGCTGCTCATGGTCTTGCTTACGGCCCATCAGGAACTCGCAGCGCTCACTCAGAGAACCTTCCACCGTTTCATGATGTACACTTGCACCAAGATCGGGCGCCTGCATACGAGGAACTCAACGCCTTTTTCCACAATTAGCTGATTTCCCGTGTTAACAAAGAAAAAAAAAAAAAAAAGACACGGCAAAAAGACATTTCCAAGCACAAACACAAATTAATTTAGTAGTAATGTTTTACATTACTGTAAATAATAATCTTTAATAATCTTGTTTTTGTTTGTTTTTTATAATTCCATAAAAAGCATTAATGGACAAAATATGTATACAATAATTGAATGAATACAACAACTAATTCAACTGCTAAAAGATTTTACAAAATACGAGTTCTATGATTGATTCTGTTTCAACCATAACGAATATATTATGTAATAATATCAAATTGTTAAATGAAGTTTCATGATCAAATAAATAAAGATGCATAATGTTCTAGAATCATCTGGGGATGTTATTTCCCATTGGGAATTGGTCAGGCAGAAATTTTCAAAATCTACTAATTCAAGAAAAAACAAGCTCATGAGTACACCCAATAAAGTTTTCTCAAAATAATGAAAAAAAAATGAATCTGAAAATATTTTATTACAATTTTGATTAAAAAAAAAGTCAAATCAATGAAATGTTTTACTATTTCACACATCACCAAAAGGTAGTCTAACGTAGTTTTGAAGTCGGCAGCATTATAGGAATATAAATATAGCTATAATTTTGTAACTATATAAGTAATATATATAGGGATGAGATCAAATGCAAAGCGTTTAAATGACGATTTAAAATAGAACGCACCATTATTTGTCGATATTAAATAGCTAAAGATAAAATCTGTAAATACACACACAATTAACTTTGTATACACACTCACGCGAGAAACAGTATTGTAGAAAAAGATCTACAGAAGTTTGTGAGATGTGGGAATGTAGAGATATTCTTTGACAAAATGAAAACAATAAATAAATAGACCTATCATTTGTTGACAGATCTATATTATTTTTGCATATATTTGCATATTATATATTATTATTATCATAGTCCGACCAACGTTATTATAGCCTATCTATAGCCTATATATATATATCTATAGTCATGATCTTTCCACTTTAATAACTTAGCTAATGCATTTCACTTTGACACATTGTACATTACGGTTGTGATTTAGACAGAATTAGCATGTTCTATTCATTAGCCTATCGTTTTAATTTAAAATGGAATTTTATGTGCGATCGGTGAAAATGTTTTTCATTATTCGGTTAAAATTATGTTTTTCATTTTAAAAATACATATATTTTTATTAAATTTTAGCAATCACGACTATACCAACCAAAGCAATTTACGTGCGCGAATAAATTGTTTAAGTGAGGTAACAAATGTTTCATGCGTTATTTGTCTTTGTATTAGTAATAAAGGACTATTTTCATGTAAGATAATTATCGTTGCTCCTTGAAATACTATCCATTAAGAATATATCAGAATGTGTGTATCTGGTATTTATCACGTGGATCAAATGTCCCCACAAAGTACCAGTAAATACCAATAAATTTTGACCTTTTGGGGACATTTTTGGTCATCATGAGAAAACAAGCTTATAAATTACACAGGGTGTATTGAATCCGAAATAGCAAAACGTTTCCTGTAAGGAGTAGGGTTGGTGTAAGGTTATAGAAAATACGGTTTGTACAGTATAAATACCATTACGCCTATGGAGAGTCCCGACAAAAAATAAATAAATAAAAATTAAACCATTGTGTGTGTGTGTGTGTGTGCGCGAATTCAGTTTTAACCAATTTAAAAGTTATTTGTGTTGCATTAGATTTTTTAAAAAAAGGCTGTTGGTTTCAGGTGTCATCTATCTGTAGGAAATAAAGCTCTCACAGGGTCCTTGAAAACAATAACGCAACGTTTCTAAATAACTATATGGAAGAAAACATCACTTCTACCCCAAATGATCAGAGAAGAAAACCATTTTTAAAAGTTTTTATTTTCTATTCTTATTTGAGGTTCCCACTGAAATCAGGTTGTAGCCTACTGTTCATCCCAGAAATATTTTATTTCAAAGAGCTTATTTCTGTTGTGATTCAAACATCGATGTTTTGAGCTCGGAAGGTATAGGCTATGAAAGCCAACAAGGAGACAAAAGGCGCTTCTTCCTTAAACTCGACCACAGCCGAGGTGATCTTAAGCGGCGTCCAGAGGCCACGGGCTGGCACGGAAGCCTGGGACTCAGGAGACATGTGCTTGCCAATTCGCTAAATGTCTTAGCGTCAGTGCACAGGGCCAGCGGGGCAGCCCACCACAGCGATGCCAGCTGCGCCGTGTGCCAAGCCTGGCCAAAACTGCGCTGCTGGGTGGAGACGGTGTTTCTTTCTTAATTCAGCAGCATCTGTTCATTACTTCATATTTTACAGGCAAGAATGGTTTAACTATATGCTAGCAACTGAAACAGCAAAGCCTAACTATCGAGACTACATCGCGTAATAGTTGGAACAGGCACGCAAAACAGTTTATTTTTTAATCTCAAGCATTTTATAATAATACTAATAATAATGTAAATAAGTTATAATAATGTATATAATAATAATATGCATATAATAATGTAAATTATTATACTAATAATAATTTAAACTAATAATAATGTAAATAAGATGTGGCGATATTTAAGGTGGATAGGGTGGATACGTACTAAAATAAAGATTGGGAACGAAATTTAAACAAATTATCAGCCAATGCATTATAGTGAATTAATAGAAATATCTGAAATAGTTGTTATAACACAATGTAAAGTATAAGGTGAAGAAAAAGATTTCCCATAGGCCTACGTAATCTTTAGTTTAAAATGAAATCTAAAATATCTAAATGTACATCTAATTCAACAAAAATGTAGGTAATATCCCTATTAATTAGAATAAACATTTTCTAATGTAAAATAATAACACTAGTAACAACATGCCACCCAAAACGTGTCTCCCAAATGTTGATATTCTGGTATAATGACAAAAGTAAAATGAACATAGGCATTGATCAAAAGTGCCAAGATTAAATTTTGCACCATTAAGAAAATAATAATGGTGGGGAGGTCATCATGCCCCATTTTATGTACAGTATATTTTAATACAGCTTTATGGCGAGAAAAAAAAAAAAACATATCAGTATCACATTACAGATAACATCACTTAAATATTTAATAACATTAATTGGGTCAGATTACTATAATTGAACAGTTCTTTTTAATCTGTCATATTAATATATTCAGATTTCAGGACACACCCAATTTACTTTCATGACACTCAATGAATTGAAGACTACTTCTGAGATAGATTTGGGGTACAGTGTTCAATATATTTAGTGTATAACTTAAGCAAAAACCTAATGTTTATCTCTAAAGATCAACATTCACTTTTAAATTAAATGTAGGTGACGTGCAGTAACTGTGTTCATTGTACCAATTTCTGTATGCCAGCCACACCCCAGCAGTGCCTGTCATTGAGGCTGGCACAGACTGGCATAGCTTATCAAAATTCCACAGCATCTGTTCACTGTGGCAGGGTGGCACTGCAGAGAAAACGAATGCAGAGCAGAGGATAAAAAGATGCAAGATCTTAAGAATTTTTAGCCTACTAAGAATGTACTTTTATGAAAAATGTAAATGCATTTATTCAAGGTAAAATGATGTGGGTTTTTTTTTTTTCATCTTAAATTTTCTATTACAATGTGCGTGGTCAGTGTTGCAATGCATATATTGGTTTATAGAAAAGAACATTATCCCCTTTATAGTGCCATAGTATATTTTCTCTTGCATAATAGTGGATTTACAGCACAGTGTTTAGTGTGTGTATATATCTTGAGTACATATGAGTGCTTTGTGGTTGTTGCTTATCTGCACAGATGGCATGTAGTTGGGGGAGGAGGTTGGGGGAGTAGTGGGCTATGGGGTTTCTGATGATGCCATGCAATGGTCACATGGGCATCAGTAATTGGGCGCCATATTGCCTGGTTTGCAGGGCTCTGGGGTAGCCAGTCACCCAGCTGGACCTGTCAGATGGCATTGAATCCAGCTCACTGCCCTCTACCCTCACATCTTTTCCTCTCTGTCTCTCCTTGCTTCTCTCAGTTTTAAATTTTTTAAAATAGTCACTTTTCTATTCACTGTTTTACATTCATTTGAGCCTTTGGCACACCTGTCAACATATTTTTCATCTACTTAGTAAAGAATATGTTAAGACCAAGAACAAGGAAAGGTTCTTGCGCAGAAACACTTCTCACTTAACAGTAATACAGAATCAATTTTGAATTTCAGAATAAGAATATTACATTTGATTCTTTATCAGCCAACAATTAAGAATATTAAATTTTCTTTAATAAGCTATGGGAAACATTTAAATAGAAATATTTTAACAGTAGAAACCTGACAAAACACAACAAAAGCACCTATCGTGATATTTTTTTACACCTGGTTGTTTGTAAATGGAACGAATACAGACGTCACTATCGGCCACTTTAAAGTTCCCATTGCTGGTGTGAATGCAACCAGGAAAATGGCCTGAAGGGAAAATTGGTAGAAACTACAATGCTGTGGAGTGTGTATCCCAAAAGCATCGTTAGTCAACTATTGTTGCAAGTTGTATTGTTACCAACATTGGCTAACTAATATGAGACCTTCTGTTTATTTCAGAGGGAGGGGCTTAATAAAAACAGGAAATGATCAGGCGCCTTTCAGAGAAGGGAGAAGGGATATGGAATAAATGTAAATTATGTGAAGGGAAAAAAAAACCCATATATTTTTGTTTGTTTTTTTGTTTTTTTTAAACACAAAACATTAACACATGGGGTGTGACAAGACACATATCTCCCATGAGACGAAACGAGACTGGATTCATGAGAACGAGACTAGACAAGATGTTTAGTTTAAATCCGTGATGATGAAACATATAGGGGAAAATAGTCAAGTCAAGTCACTTTTATTTATATAGCGCTTTTAACAATACAGATTGTAGCAAAGCACTAAACATTATCAAATGGAACAACAGAGTAATGGTAATGTATAATGACCAGATTAAGCTTTATTTATTAAACGCAGAGACGGTCTCTGTAGTAAGATGACGACAATCACTGGAAATCAGGTGTCCCCAATATTACTGGGGACACCTATTTATTCACCCCAATCAGGTGAATAAAATAGTCTTTTATTCAACTGAAAAACACAAAATGCAGGTATATTTTTAAAAATCAACTTGTTCTTTATGAAATTAAACAAATTTTAATGAATATGAAGTAATAAACAATATGTAACCTAGAGCTGCATGATTCTGCATAAATTGAAAATCACAATTTTTTCTTTAATAAATTGGAGATCACGATTCTTTCATGATTCTGAAAAATAAATAATATTAATTAGAAATAATAATAATAATAATAATAAGAAGAAAACTGAAATAATTTGCCAGCGGTTCTGACTAAATGTTCCCTGCTAAGTCATTTAAAAAATATATTCATTTGAACAAAAAACAAAAAGAAAGAAAAAAAAAAAAAAAAAAAAAAAAAAAAAAATCAATGAAGGAGTCATTTTCTCATTTCATAAAGACTTCTTTTTGCATGAATTACTGATTCAATGAAAAAAAAAAAAGTACAAAAAAATAAAATTAAACGGGTTGTTGGCCACCTCATGGCAGAAGAGGATAAGTCTCATAATACAAGATACTTTTGTTTTGATCGCTACTGTGCACAAGAATCCTTTATACCAAACTACTAAATGTTATACTAGTCTGTTCTTGAAATATCTGTATCAAAAAATAATGTGTGTGGTTAAAGACACAGCAGCAGCATGAATGGCAGATTTGAAGTGCCCCTATTATGCATTTTCAAATATGAACTTTCATGCAGTGTTTCATGTAGCTGTATAAATCTGCAAAGTTGTGACCCAGACAGTGCACGATAAATTTAGTAAGTTTTTGTCTATCAAAAAAGAGTCGGCCCACATTCGCCTAAACAAGTCAGCAATTTGAATCTTTTTCTGTTATGGCCACACTGTAACGATCAGCTGGATGTGCCAGCACAGCTCTGGATGGCACTCCAGGGGCCTCATGTATAACGCTGCGCACGCACAAAAACCGTACTCCAGATTTCACACTCACATTCGAATTTACTAACAATGAAATTAAATGCCAACAATTGTTTTTCAAAGTATCGCACCAACATATCACTCAGAAATGTGAAGTGGTGGTCTAGTGGTAGAATAAGAGTTCAGTGTTTTGAGGATGTGTGTTCTAATGCACCATCCTAAAGGTGTTTTTTTTTGTAATTAAAAACAAAGCATTGTTCATTTAAGTGATTGTATATCAAGAGCAAGGGCACGTTTGTGTAAATGTTTTTTTTTTGTGCTTTTACCAGAACAAAGTGCTCGATCCTCTGTGCATTGTGCACGAGCGCCAACTTATAACAGTGAACGCTTGTCATAACATATTCCAGCTATAGATCGCCTGCTATTTGAAACAGACCAACCAATTTATTATCGAATTGAAATGTTTCTTTCTTTTAGACACCTTTAAGAAAAGTTGTTTGTTTTTATTGTGAGTTTAGACCTAAATAAAAGAAAATCCATGCGACACCGCCGGAGCATCTCGAGGAAACATCTGTTATCTTATGGCTCTTAAAACATTAGTTTTGGCAAGACTTTTATAATCTTTATAATGAATGCCATTAGTCTATAATTTGTGTTTTATTTCATGATTTGTAGTTTTATATAGTCTAGTTGTTGGAATTGGAAATTAAAAAGCTTTAATTACGTATATTCTTCATACGTAAGTCATATTCTTAATGCATAGATTATTTTTGACACATTTTTTTGTCTGATCCATTGAGGGCTACTTGTTGCAATTTTTATTTTTTCGTTTGTTATTAATTCCGGAAGACAAACTTGCAAATAACACAGTTTTTCTCCAGTCTACACCGATAGGAGCATCTGCAATTCACAATATGTGAAGTTTTTCTTCTTGCTTGCTTGCTTTTGTCATTGCTTTTTCAAATTTTTTTCCGAAGTAGAGTTATTATCATATTTATACGGGGGAAGAGGCAGGGAGGGGTTTAGTGCTCAATTTCATGTTAATTCGGATGTACAAAGAGAATGTACGCATTGTTTCCATGTACGCAGTGTTTCATACATCTGAATTTTTTCTGCGTACGCACATTTCCAGCTTTGTCCGTATGCAATGTTTTAGTACTAATTCTACGTCTTTGTACATGAGGCCCCTGCTCTCCACAAACAGTGTATGTGTTTGTGTCTGTTTTCACCTATGGACTATATCACCAATGCACCTATACCAATGAACTCATGTCTCCGCCCCGCTTGTCAGTTGTCATGGTGCTTCATTGCAAGTCTCCACCCCCAGACCTAGTTTTCAGTGTATAAAGCCTCCCAATGTTTTAGTGTTTGTCACAGATCATTGTTTGTATGTTTTGCCGGCAACCCTAGTTATTTTCATTCGTGTTCCTGTTCTCAGTTTGTGTTGTCATTTGGATTTACTAGTTGATGAATTCTGCCTGTTCCTGGATATCCTCTCTGTCTCACCTAAGGACTGATTCATGGTATTTTGACCATTGCTTTGTTTACGTTTCTGCCTCTGTCTATGCCTCTGGTGACTCTGATTGCCGGTGTTCGACTTTGTCTGCCTGACTCTGAGCCCAATAAACCCTTTTTGCTTTTGAACTCGCACGCTTCACATTCTCATTTGTGACAGAAATGATCCGTCACCAAGAGTTCAGCATCGGGTTTAAGCAGGTCTCGCACAGAGACTATTCAATGCCTCCTAGGCAGGATTTAACGCCGGTTTCTCAGACTCGTTTGTGCACATTATTCCAGCGTGGACGAGACACTGAGGGCTATGTAGAGGAATTTATTTTGATTTGCCACCCTGTCAATGCTGATGAGGACTTTATTAGTCAAGTCAAGTAACTTTTATTTATATAGCGGTTTTAACAATACAGATTGTAGCAAAGCACTGAACATTATCAAATAGAAGAACAGAGTAATGGTAATGTATAATGACG
>JAUYWG010000024.1:18785-31101 GCA_034779775.1 Enteromius afrohamiltoni | reverse complement strand
CTAGGTTCCTAACTGATGAAGAAGAACTGACAGAGCAGCCATCAAGTGTTAGACAGTCTTCTAGATTATTACATGTGGGATTTTTAGGTCAGATAATTAACACCTATGTTTTGTCAGAATTTAACAGTAAGAAGTTACTTGTCATCCAATTTTTTATATCAGCTATGTATTCTGTTTCTCAATTTGGTGTGTTTCACCTGGCTGAGAAGGTAGGTTGATTTAAGTACAAAAACTTAACATCTCAAAAATTACATCTCAATTGTCCTTTTTCTTATCTCAGTTGAGTTATTTGGTGACAACTTGGTTTTATCAAGGATTTTCTTCAAACGTCCACTTGAGCTCTGTTGTGTAGCCTTAGTTAAGCACATAAATCAGTCCAAAAAACATCTAACACCCAAGTGTGACATGGCTTGGTTTCCAGAATCAAAATCAGCACCCTTTTTTAGCCTGGTAGTATAAAATAAGAAGTAAATGTATAGCCAGTTATTTTGAACTATACTACCTGACAGAGAAGAGAATTCTGATGGAACTGGACACAATCAAGCTTAAAAAACGTGAGACTTGTGTTGTTCCAAACCTGTCAAGTGGCTTGATAACACTTGCACTGTATTTGTACTGTAAAAAAAAAAAAAAAAAAAGAAGAATGGAAAAAAAATTAAAATATAATATAACTTTGAGTACTTTTTACAAGAAAACACCTATTTTACTTCAAAAAGTCTTCATTCTAAATGTATAAATCTAGTGATACTGTGAAGCCAACAAGAAGATTAACATAACTATCAATGTAAATATGTCCATAAGACCTTTACAATGTAAAAAGTGTTGACACTTACCACATGTTTTTTTAAAAAGTGTCTCCATGTCTTCATTGAGGTATTTGGGATACTCAGGATGTAATTCTAGATGATTTTAGTCTTCATTCTAAAACATGGAAAAACAAGAAGATCCCAAAAACACAATATAAGTCATTGATTTCCTTTTAAGCAAGAGTTCAAAATCTTGCTCAACTAAGCAGTAACCATACAATACACCCTCTCAACATTACTACATTACTATATTACAGTGATTGTAAAGAAACATTTAAATTGCAAGTAAGGTTTTTATAGTATTATTATTATTATCTAAATAATACATTTTGATTATATTATTTTTATTTTATTTGCAGAAATATAAACAATAAAACAGTATCATTACAGTGTCAAAACATGTCATTACTTGTTTTTTTTTAAAGACTAATTTATTCAAAACTACAGAACAGGTTAAGTAAAATAATATGAATGTCAGACGCATAGAGTGCATATACTTAACACAATTATCCTTTATATATGTATATATATATATATATATATATATATATATTTCTAGTTAAATAACAAGATTAAAGATTATGCTCGCTATACTATCAACGAGCTCGGACGCTGCCTGTGAGGTGGTGTAGGTTTATATGTGCGGGTTGATTGCACTGGTGGAATCCGAGTGGATTCAGGTGGTGGTGTCAGGTGATCATAATTAGAACTCTAGTGATAGTGAGCATTGTGACAGCGTGAGGGTGAGGCCTGGCGTGTCTGTGACATTACCCCCTTCTCCAGGGCCCCCTCAAGTGCCTCCTCCTGAGGCTGGGCCCCTCCAATGTTGTGGTGGCCATCCTCAGCTTCTGGGTGCTTGTCCTCAAGCAAGGCGGGTTTGAGTACATCCTCCTTAGGAATCCAGGATCTTTCTTTGGGGCCATACCCTTCCCAATCCACAAAGTATTCCAGTCAACCACCACGACTTTGGGAGTTCAGGATTTCCCAAACCTGGTAGATTGATCCAGAGAGAGTTCTGGGCACTCTCTGCCCTGCCCAGGAACAAGTTCCAGGAATTTTGGTGGCCATGGCAGAAGGTACGGAGAAACCCACATCCTGGGTCTTTTGTTCAGTCTGACCATTAGCTTATGGGTGGTATCCGGACGTGAAGATTACTGGCACATTCCCGGCACCCTCTCATGTACCTCTGCACATCCTTGTCCATCCCAGGCCACCAAAACCAATCTTTTGGAGTGAGAGAGTTTTTTTTTGGGTTCCAGGATGTCCAGTGCCCAGTGAGGTATGGAGTTGGTGGATGAGTGTGGTTCGGTCTGCTGGTGGCACAAATTGAAGTCCGGCAAATTTTTAGCAGTGGGCTCGGAGGCAGCTGGAGGGATCTACCTATTGGATGAGACTTATGAAGATCTGATCTGGAATAATGGGGGATTTCTGGAGTTTCATCTTTAGTGTGCAAACGAGACAAAGCATTGGCTCAAACATTCTTGGAACCTGGACGATAGGAGATTGTGAACCTGAACCTGTTAAAGAACCGAGCCCAACGGCTTGACGAGGGTTCAGACTTTTTGTATCTCTTAAATATTAAAGGTTTTTGTGGTCTGTGAATATTTGGAATTAAATGTATTGAACCCTCCAGCCAATGCCTCCACTCCTCCAAGGCAAGGTTGATAGCCAGTAGTTCCCGGTTGCCTATGCCGCAGTTGCATTCTGCCGGACTGGACTTCTTGGCACATGGATGGAGTTTAGGTGGATTCCCTTGCTGCTGTAAAAGGATGGCTTCTACTCCTGTTGTTGACGTGGCCAACTGGTGACTGCCTTTACTTAACTCTCGTCCATGCAAACACCTGCAGGGCTGATGTGGTAACCTAGGAACTGTATGGATGTCTGGTGGAATGAACATTTCTTGGCTTTCAGGAAGAGTATGTGTTCTCAGAGACGGGTGAAAACCTTCGCGACATGTTGTTGAAGGCTGTTGGAATATATGAGGATGTCTTCTATGTAGATGTTGAGGAATTGGTGTAGATAGTCCCAGAATATTTTATGCATGAAATTCTGAAAGATGGATGGTGCATTAACAAGTCCATATGGCATGACGAGATACTCATAGTGACCAGTAGGGGTGATGAATGCTATTTTCCACTCATCTCCCTCTCGTATCCTGATCAGGTTGTAGGCATTTCACAGATCGAGTTTGGTGAAGACCGAGGCACCTCGGAGTCTTTCAGTGGTGGCTGGTACTTGAACAGGACTGTGGATATGTTAAGGGCACGGTAATCGATGCATGGACAAAGTCCTCCACATTTTTTTGGCAGCAAAAAAAAAAACTTGAAGCAGCAGGGAAAATTGAGCCTCCTTGATTTACTCCTTCATGGCTTGATTTTCTTGGATGGATAGTGGGTATTTTTTTCTGTGGGGCACTGAGCATCTGAGAGCAAATCAATCTCGCAGTCCGATGGTCGATGTGGTGGCAACTGGGCAGCTCTCTTGGGGCAAAATATGTCCTGGAAGGGGGCGTAACATTCAGGAATATTGATAGACTGTTTTTCCACAGGACTTTTGACGGAAGTGGTACGTACCCAGAGTTGAGCTGTAGGTTGAAGAGATAAATCAGGAAAACATCCTGGCCAACATTCAGAGCCCCAACAGAGTATTTCGCCCGACCGCCAAGAGAGGATGGTGTTGTGCCGTGCCAACCACCATCGCCCTAGAACCACGTCAAGACATAAATCCCTTGGCATTCAGCGTTGGCGTTCTTGAGGAGATAATTGTCGGAGATCCATTTGCATTGGCTCAATGTTAGGTTCTGGAGTGCTGTGGTTTCCCCAGCGGGCTGGGAGAGGTAGCTACAGCGCTCAGAAGTGGTGTGGAGTAGGACTGGACACGGGTGGGACAGTGGTGAGCTAGCTGAATTTCTCCAGTTCAATGGAATCATTGTGTGTGGCCAGCATATGACGAAGATTGGGGTTGAGACCCTGACGAAATTTGGTTATCAAGGACTGCTCATTCCATCCACAGAGAGTGCGAAACTTCAGAGAATATTCATGAAGAAACATGTTATTTTGTCAGAAATTATTAAGTTCCTCACCCGCTGATGTTTCTCTTCCAGGAAATGCTGGGTGTAAGCTGCCGGGCCCGCCTGTTCCCACAGTGTCTCAACCCACTGTAATTCCTGTCCTGCTAAAAAAGATATAACAAAACAAAGGTTTTCACGATCAAAAGAAAATACCATAGGATATGTGGCGAAGGCGATGGAGCACTTTAGCAAGAATTAGTCAAGAATTTAGTCACAAAATAAGGACATTCATGTATAAAGATTTTGTGTGTCTGTCTTTATAAGTTAATAATAATAGATAAAATATGGTTACTGTACATTCATTTTATTATTAATTACTAGCTTATTTTTTATTTACATGTTTATTTATAGCATAAATGTCTTTAAAATAACAAATGAATTGTAAATAATGGCTAATATGCCCTTACAATATGTTATGAACAAGTTAATCATAAATTACTAGTGTGTTTTTGCTAAACCAATGCTTAATTAACAAATTAACAGTGAACAAATTAACCATTAATTAATGCTTAACTAATGCATTATTCTGGACCCTTATAGTGTTACCGTTATGGTTTATATATGCAAAATCCTTATTTTATCCTCTTTTGTTCACTTCTAATGCTTTTTTGGAAATGTTTACTGTGGGACTGTTTCTAATGTATGGAAACACAAAAGACCAAATCCCCCTTTTTCCATCTCTTAAGTGATGTAAACCATTTTATAGTCAAAGTCTAAAATTCAGTAAAGGATGGAGAATTTCCAGTAAATGCAAAATGTTATATGTACGCGGTGTGTGGGTAAGTGTGTTTGGCTCTCTACATGATCACACTGGAGGCACATTGGTATGCAAGGTGTAAAAGCTGTGCAGCTAAAGAATATCTAGAGAATATCAGGATACAAAACACATGTTAGTGCCAGGTGGAAAGGGGCCCATATTCTGTTATGTGCATGGATATTTTGCTTATCTGTTTAAAAAGAAATAATTTATGAGGATCCTATCTGGTCATTTAAAGTGTTGCAGTTTCACTGCTAAAAGTGGGTCTTGCCATCTGGACTTAATCTGGGATTTTCTCTGCAGTATATGAATCAGCATTAAGCCTAGACATTGACATAATAGTGAGGGCACTGCCTCAGACACAGTTTAACAAAATAATGGAGATTTCATTGCTGATGGTCAGTGAAGGGCTTTTGTTTGCAGCTGTGCTCAGCCGGCTGGCCCAATCACTCGTGCTCTTGTTGCAACCTCCTGGTGACCTCCATTTGATAGCAGAGGCAGGCCCATTCTGGTCCCCTTGTGACCTCTCAACGTGAGCCTTTTACGTGATTGGGGTAAACCGTCTGTGTACAAGCTAATGCCTGTGTAGGGCTGGCTGTTTTTCCTCATGCACACTCAAATATCTGCTACAAACTCTGGTCCACAGATTTTTTTTACTGGAACTGTCTGAATAGAATCAGGTTCAGAGTTAGTGTATAAAACACACCTAAATAGTTTTAAAAGATGTGTAATTAGAGCTTATTAATGAAATTTAAACTGACACAAATTTTCTATGCGTTTGTGCTATTACATCAACTGAATTTGACATCAGAATATCCCAGAGATGACATGGGACTGTACAAAACTACTTACTTCTTAAAGCTTTGAAACCTTTACAAATATTTTGTTTTGAATTGGTGGTTTGGAGCAAGGTTATTATAGTTTTGCATTTTTAAAAAAGTTTTTATTTTAATATTGTTTAGTTTTAGTTTGTTTCATTAATGGTTTTCTTAGTTTTTATTTTGTGAAAACATTTCTGTTTTATTTATATATATTTATTTTCAGTTTTAATTTTAGTAATTATAGTTTGGCACAGTTAGCAAAACACTTCCGGTATGCAGACCAAAGAAAGGTATTTATTTCAGCAACATTTAGTGTTTGCACAGTTGACATTTAACTGTGGTTAACATATACGTATACATATATGTCTACACATATAGTGGCTTTGCGGCTCTCTCAGAATCACAAAATCTAGTAGACATGCCTAGTAGACAAATCCAAAAGTGTGTTTTCTTGTTTCTTATATTCATGTGAATTTGTTGGCCAAACCTCTGCTTTTTGTAAGCACAATGTCAGAGTCTGCTGCTTGCCAAGTTGAATTTGAGAGCAAGCACTCTCGCCGACTTTATCATCAGTAGTTTTCCACCACAGTTTGTGTTGTTGAACATAACAATGCATTTGCTTTTTCCAGTTTCTAAATTGAATTCGAAATAGTCCCAAAAAGGACTCTGTTGTTTCCTACCGGCAGCCATAATTTATGTCCGTCTTCTTTATCTATCAGTTAACTAATCTCGCTGTCAGCCTCAGTTGCATCATTCGCCATCTACAGGTGATGCACAAATAAAGCAGCCTGTTGGTTTAAACTAAACAGACACATGTCCAATTTTCCGAAGTGGATGAACGCTTATTAATTATGAAAACGATTATTTATTTTTTGGCAATTATTATTTTATTTTAGTTATTTTTTTAATAGCTGTTGCTAGTTTCGTTTAGTTTTAATTTTTCAGTTATTATGAATTTGTAATTTTATTTCAGTTTACGAAAATGTTTTTTAACCAATAGTTTTCGTCTTAGTTTCAGTTTTCATTTACGAAAATAACCTTGATTCACCCTAGGGCTCGGCAGCCCTTCCAACCCTGAGCATTCTCCATGAGCAGCACGCCAAACAAGCTTCACTTTATTTGAATGCCGACAAGCCTCGAACTCATGAAATATAGTTTCCTGAAACACATTTCGGGAGGAAGGGGCGTGAAGGCAGTCGTTTACAATGTTTTGCATGTGTTCTCTTGACATTATCACACTCATGATGCATTCATGCCTGTTGTTCTTCACAGACCCTGTTCCCAGCACCAGGGAAGACTTCCTGCGATGTAAGTGTGTTAGAAAACAAACCTCTCTGAGTGTGTTTGTGTTCTGTAGAAGGAGAGTTTTATAGTTGATCATGGAAATGATGTTTGTTGTGCTGCTAAAATATATTTAACATTTTACTTTTATAACTGATTCTGGTGTGTTTTACATTCTTCAGATTCTCTTAGGCTCTCTCTGGATCTGAACACAGTGAATGAATTCCTCCTTCTGTCTCAGAACAACACAGTGATTACTCGCACTGACACAGTCCAGCAGTATCCTGGTCATCCAGATAGATTTGATAATTTTCAGGTGTTGTGTGGAGAGAGTGTGTCTGGACGCAGTTACTGGGAGATTGAGTGGAGAGGATTTGTGTTTATATCAGTGTCATATAAGAGCATCTGCAGGAAGGGATGGGGTATTGAGTGTGTGTTTGGATTCAATGATCAGTCCTGGAGTTTGTACTGCGACCCGTACACTTACGCATTAAGACAAAATAACATAATGACTGCTCTCTCTGTGAAGCCCATCATCTTCAGGAGAAAAGGAGAGTTTGATGATGATGATGGTGATGATGATGATGATGGTTTCCGGGGAACAGGAGTGACTGAAGATATCTATAGAACAGGAGTGTTTGTGGATCCCAGAGCAGGAACTCTGTCCTTCTACAGCATCTCCAGAAACACAATGAGTCTCATCCACACAGTCCAGACCACATTCACTGAGACACTCTATCCTGGGTTTTGGGTTGGTTTTGGATCATCAGTAAAACTGTGTTGATGAGTCACTGAAGAGAGGTTGTACCCATAATGCTTTGAGCTGCTTCATAAAGCAGTGACAGTGAGATGTTCTAGAGGCTCATTAATATGAAGATGACTCATAATAAATGTGTAATAATGGTCATCTGGAGTAAATGAGTGCTGATGTGTTTCTGTCTTTGCTGATTAAAATCAGTCTCATATCAATCATTTACATTATTAGTAACACTTTATAATAACTACACACTATAAATCATTAGATAAGCTTCATGAAGCATTGTTCCAATATTGATAGTCATTAAATACAGTTGTAAATGCCTTGTTCTTGATTTAAAAGCATATCTAAATGTACAAAAGAGATTTAAATAGTCAGTTATCTTCCTACAGAACAAAATAAACAAACAACACAGAAGGATTAAAGAACTGTTCATTTCAAGATGCAAGAAAAAATATAAAACAAAAAACTTTTTTTCTATGAAATTGAAGGTTAGTTTTTCATTTTATCAAGTGTACAGTTGTATGATTAAATTTTTTACATCTTGAAAAATTATATCTGTGTTCTGTGTCCCTCTGTGTTGTGTAAGTTTAACTGTGTTGTTTAGAATATAAATGAGCCTTTGCATCTGCTTTATAAACGCTTTGTTAGGTATAAATATTCCCAACTTTAGATGAGCTCACAAAAACAGACATCTGGCAACTACTAAACTATCATCATGTGCCTTAATAATTTGATTTAATAATGTAAATTTAAATAATTTATTAATCATTTACTTACACTTTCTAAATGGTCTTATATTAAACATTGACAACTCCTAAATATCTGGTTTGTAAATAATGTAATAATTAGTGTGACTTTTATTATGAATCTGTTCTCGACACCCACCTTGTCTGTTGTCATGGCCACTGATGTAGCTCCACCCACTGACCTAGTTTTTACATGCATTTAAGTTCCGGTTCTGGTGTTTGTCTTTGCTGATCATTGTGAGTGTACGGATTTTCTCACACCTTTGTAAGCGTTTCCTCTGTGTCTTTGTCATTCTTGTTTTCTCGTTTGGATTTACTGTTATCGACCTGTGCTACGGACTTTTGACTACGCCTACGCCTTTTCCTCTGATGCCACTGTTCACTGTTGCCAAAACTGCCTGTACGACTCTGAATATGGACATTGTTAAAGCTTTGCAATTGGATCCGCACGTTTCCATCTCCTTCCTGAAAAAAAATTAATCTAATTAATTAGAGGCTTTGTAATTAATGAATCGCAATTTAATCGCATATAAATATTTGACCTGAGAACCACACTAGTTGCTATATGTTTAGCATTGAGGTGGTACTTGTGTCACGTTTGCGTTTAGGCTGCTGCGATGTGTTTTGCGATCCCGCTTCGCAGTGGACCGGGGCAAGGCAAGCTGAACTTGAGTGCAAAAGAATTTAATAAACAAAGTGCAAAAAAACAAGCTGAAAGAAAAAGCAGGATCAGTGCTGACAAAATTACATCCAGTGCAGAAACTTACAAACGAAACATTAATCACGGATAACACAGACTGAAAAAGACACGCTTAAATATACAAACTAATCACATGAAAACTCACAGCACCTGCGGAGACAATTACACACTAAGGACCGGGGCGGGGTTACAAATGACCAGAGCACATGAGGGAGAATGAAAATAAACACAAAGCACATGGACCTGACATGACAACATAAACAAAGAACTGATGGAGCGCCTGGAGGCATGACAACTTGAGGCTCAATGTGCTGCGGTGATATTGTTGCAAGTCTCGGATCCGGAGACCCGACAGCCAGATCATTGTTAATACAGGAAGACAAAAGAGAGTCGGGAATCACCTCTTGTCTCTGTCAGCTCCTCTGTATATATATTGTATTCACAAATATTCAGTATTCAACATGAACAAATACTTACGGTTCTTCAAAAGAAAATAAATAAAGTCTCAGCATTACTTATCATTGTTTGTCTCTTTCATCCAATCCTTGGACCTTGTATTCTCTGCATTTAGTCTACTTTTAACATTAAAAACTCTCTCATTCACATTACATCTTGTATTATTTTACTCAGATTATGCACATAAATGCAAACTTTAACTCTGTTTTACAGTTTAAAACTTTTCTGACACTTATTTCACATTTAGTTCTTCACAACTAAACAACATACAGCATATGATCTACCATTACTGTCTCTCTACACGAGCTGATCACGTGATCAGTAAGCGCGCCAAACGCGAGACCAGTTTTCCTGCAGAGCGGTTTAACTCTTTCAGAACAAACTTGGATTTACCTTCATACCGCACATTTATTATTATAGAGTTTAACATTTAAACATTGTTATATGCTTGAACTGTTATATTTGATCTATAAATTTTATTTTCAAACAGTTTATGATCAGCTCACTATCTAATTTTAATTAGATTTTAATGACTTCTCCAGGCCTGGAAATTGCTGCTTTAAAACTTCATGACTTTTCCAGGTTTTTCATGACCATACGAACCCTGGTGGAGTTCAAAGTCAAAAAGCGAGCCCAACGTACTTAGGGTGAGAGACTTTTAAATGGAGCATGAAGGAGTGTTGAAGAAAAACACTTCTCTGAGATCAGAAAGTGGACTACCACTGATGTGGATGTCAGCCACAGACAGGGTTAGGTCAATATAAGCTGGAGCGTATGACCATGACAGTGTGATAGATTAATAAAAGTAAAACAGAGTAAGGGCAGTTTAAGTGTATTTCCTGAATTTCATAAATGGTCATGGAATGTCTATTTAAAAATAGCAATAAAAACATAATACAGAGAGTGAGCAGCACGGCACAGAAATGATGACAGACATGGTGGAGTCTCTCACAGCCTCAAATCAGGAAAATCTGTTCTGAACATTACACAGAAAAGAACACTTTATTAGCAGTGAAATTCACAATCAGTCACACACTTGACATGTATTATCATCATCAATCATCTTTCTTTATTTGACAAAGGCTAAGAAAAAAAACCCTCCCCATCATGAACTGCTTAAAATCCACGTACATAATAAATAGATTCACTAAATACATTACATGCCCCGTCCTCCAACAGGAAGTTCACTGCTGCAGGACCTCATGGTGATGCAGCAGATCATCTCTGGACTTGGGTTAGTTAGCTGGTTTAGGTTAGGTTTCCCCTGACCATGTTTGTCCAGTCTAAAAACATCAGGTGGCTCCTCAGGACTACAATAATGAAGAGCTTAATCTAGCGTTGGCAGGGGATGGTGTGTTTGTGAGGTTAACTGCTCTCCTGCGGGTCACTCTGGGACAGCACTGGGACCGACGGGATGCTGCACACTGGCGAGGACATCACCACAGTCTCTGCTTTCCGTGAGCAGGCCAAGCAGATGTAGTCTTCGTTCTCGGCCATCTCACAGGACACCCCCACACACACCTGATGAAACCACTCGTCACAGCCGCCGTCACACTGCACCCAGTCCACCTGAACGCAGAGAAAACACACTGAAGGAGCTCTGTCAAGCACGGCACACACTCAGCAGACGCGCACTCACCTTGTCCTTGCAGGGCCGCTGACAGTTCTTAGCGGCGCAGACGGCGTTCTCGTCGTTGGAGTCCTCCGCTCCGGACCAGTCGTACTTGGAGGGGATGTCCAGGATCTTCCGGCTCTTCTTCTCCAGCCCCTCCTTGGGAAACTCAGCCTTGGCCACCGCCTTCTCCTTCCTCTTGCGTTCCTTTTCCTCTTTAGCGAGCCGCTTGGCCAGCTGCTTCAGCTCGCGGGACTTGTCCGGGCTCAGCTTTAGCTTCTTCTTCTTGGGCTTGAGCTCCAAAACCCGTTTGATGTCTTTGGACTTGGAGCGCCCCTCCACTCCACCGCCGGCGACCAGAAGCAGCTGCTGCTCGGCTCTCTCCAGCTTCCTCTTCCTCTTCTTCTCGGCATCCTTCACCTTTAGCTTGAGGGGTTTGTCCAGCAGCGCGTCCTCAGGCTGTGGAGCACAGCGGCATACAGAGGTCAATGCATGGACGCAAGAAACGCGAGCATGTGCAGTGACGGTACCTCTCACCTCCATGACCTGCAGGAACTTGTCTTCTGAGGGTGGGTGCGTGGCCTGAAGGATCCTCCAGATGTGCTGCGTCTCGTCCAGAGACACCTCCAGCAGGTCTCCCTCCATCATCAGCTCCTCCAGCTGGGCCTTGGCGGCTGGAGAGAGCTCCAGCACTGGAGGCTCCAGGCTGCGCGGCACCAGTGGCGTCTTCCTGGGCTGCTTGCGTGGTGGCGCCGGGTCTGTGGAGGTCAACAGAAATCAGATTTGTTCAGCTCTACAGAGGCTCTTTCATGTGTAAATGTGTAGTAGTGTCTTACTCTGAGGACAGGACTTTGAGGCAGAGGAGTATGCGTGCTCAGCGCAGAAAGATGGCGTCGTTGGCCACATGTGACTGACCACCTCTTCCGACTTCACAGGAATTTCCTCGTCGCAGAACAGGTACGGCTTCACCTCTCCCGAGTCCTGAGGAGAGAGATAAACACATGAAACTGAGATGAGCAGCAGGATAATACAATAAGATAAGGCAGAGCGGTCCAAACTCGTTCCTGGAGGGACGGTGTCCTGCAGAGATTAGCTCCAACTTGCCCCAACACACCTGCATGGAAGTTTCTAACATGCCTAGTAGGAGCTTGATTAGCTGCTTTGGGTGAGTTTTTTTAGGGTTGGAGCTAAACTCTGCAGGACACCAGCCCTCGGGACAGAGTTTGGATAGACGCACCCACTGGGAAACCTGATGAAAGAGCTCTAGTAATTGGCGATTCTATTGTACGGAACGTGAAAATAGAGAC
>JAUYWG010000024.1:0-11157 GCA_034779775.1 Enteromius afrohamiltoni | reverse complement strand
ATGTTTGTTTTCCTCTAATATAGATGAAAAGTAATCAGATCTAGCCCTTTTAATGCTTTTCTGTAAGTTAGCATATTTTCCTGCCGGGCTAAACAAAACACTTCTAGCTTTGTCTTTCCTCCAGCTATGCTCTATTTTCCGGGCTGCTCTCTTTAGGGTGCAAGTGTGCTCATTATACCACGAGTCAAACTGTTTTCTTTTACCTTGCTTAAGCACAAAGGAGCAACTGTATCTAAAGTGCTAGAAAAGAGAGCGTGTGTGGTTTCTGTTGTATCATCAAGATTTTCTACGCTGTTAGACATGCTAATAAACACATTATGTGTGAAGCATCAATATATATATATATATATATATATATTATTGCAGCCCTTTCGCTGCCCGGGCCTGCCATGGCCTTTTCCTGCTGTTGACCACCAGTGGGGTCACCACTGGGGTCTTTTGCTGCCATGGCCCGCAGGGGCTGTTCCTATACTGCCTACCTACTTTACAGTCTGTCTCATCGGAGCATCTTCTATGATCTATAGTGGTCTGTTTGGCCTGTTGGCCCCTGTCTCTATCTGGCCAATCCAGCCTCTATGATGCCTATCATGGCTTTTTGTCTGGCCTGTCGTAGCCTCTATTCAGACTATTGGGACTTCTGCCGACCTATTATAGCCTCTATCATAATAAATTTTATACTTTTTAATGCTTATTGTATTTGCTTTAACATTAAATCTTAGTCTCTGCTCCTGCCTTCATCTTTAGCAGTACTAGGCAAGGCAAGGAAAGGCAGGTTTATTTATATAGCACATTTCATACACAGTGGTAATTCCAGGTACTTTACATAAAAGGAGTAGAATAATCAGAAGCTAAACAGATGAGTTTTGAGTCTAGATTTAAATGTAGCTACAGTTTTAGAACATTTGATCTCTTCTGGAAGCTGGTTCCAACTGCAGGCACCATAATAACTAAAAGCGGATTCCCCTTGTTTTGTGTGAACCCTTGGTATTTCTAACTGATTCAATCCTAATGATCTGAGTGGTCTGTTTGGTTTATATTCAGTGAGCATATCTGCAATGTATTTTGGTCCTAGGCCATTGAGTGATTTATAAACGAGTAAAAAAACTTTAAAATCAATTCTATGTATAACTGGAAGCCAGTGTAGGGACCTGAGGACTGGTGTGATATGCTCAGATTTTCTAGTTCTAGTCAGAATCCTGGCAGCAGTGTTCTGGACGAGATGCAGCTGTCTAATGGTCTTCTTGGGAAGGCCAGTGAGGAGACCATTACAATTGTCTACCCTGCTTGTGATAAAGGCATGGACAAGCTTCTCCAAGTCTTGACTGGAAACAAAACATCTAATTCTTGCAATGTATATGAGATGTAGTACGCTGATTTAGTTACTCCTTTGACATCACATGTCACCTGTTTAATAATGTAAGGCTCCGCCTTTTGGCTCGAATGTCTCGCTTCCCAGCGCTTCTGTAAAAATACTCCTCGGTTTCTTCTAATTTTGGTTTCTAATTGAACTTTTACGTTTTACCTTGTGGTATACCTGGTCGTATAATTATGCGCACAAAGAGTCCTCTCAATCTACTGGTCATAATGGATTCCAACACTCCAAAATGAATCAAGGAATAACATTTCATTTATTTGTTAGGTAAAGTTATATCAAGTCAATTATATAATTAAACAATGTGAAATTCAATTCAATTTCAAATTAAAAGAATGCATAACTTTGATAAATCAAGAAAGAATATCAAGCCAATTACATAGAATCAAATTCATTTCTAATTTAAAATAATACAAACTTCAGCAAATGCATACCCGACAGAAAGGCACACTACAGAATGTAGTGTGGAGGTTCTCTGATTGCAGAGAAAAAACCTGATGTGCTGTTTTCTCTTTCACCTTATATACCACAAACCAACACACCCATAAACACAAAAGGACCATCTGTTGTGATTTCAGTTCTCGTGGCCTTAGGCCTGCACCTGTGTTGAATGCTCAGTCTGGCCCTAGAGGGGAAACGCCCCCTTAGTGTTAAGCCTAATTCTTAAAAGATTTTTTAGTCTCTTCATAAAATAAGTGACTGCTATGAAATTTAGGCCATCATACTCATCTTTAGATTTTTAAATTGACATCAAATATGACACTGATAAAACAATATCTTCACACGATATGACATACAGTGTATAGTTCTCCTGGAAGACCAGGAAAACTATATATGTCAAGAGCAAGCTTATCAGTCTTATTTACATGCAATTTCCATGTTCTTACTATTAACTTGTGGTTATTTTTTTTACTGCCATATTCACATACCTCACTGCACAGGACAAATTATGGACTAAGAAAGAGTGCAGGAGCGTTACCTACTATCCGTTGTTTAAATGTATTTTCAAATGCAAAGCACAACAGCACTATAAAAATGTAATGACAATTTGTTTGACTACACTGCTGCCGTGTTCTACTTCTGGAGAAGTAAGGATATGGATGCAGCTATTTGTTTCAAAATTTCCCCAGAAATGTTTCATCTTTGTAATCCACATACTATAACAAGTATGTGTTAAAGCCGTTTTAAGTGGGGAAAAAAGACGCATCGTAATTCTGATAAGCTATAGGACACAGGCCTGCCTAGGACCTAAATTTGAGGCCAGTGCAGGGCAAAGATATGATATGTCTATGTGTGCAGGGCCCTAATTAATGGACATCATGAGGACATGCACATTCTGGTCAGAGCAGCAATACTACGATTGAGGTGTTTCTATGTCTGTATATTTAGATTAAAATTAGCGTAGGTCACCTATGTTAATATGATTATGCTTGCTGCGTTTATGAGCTTAATCACATTATTTAAATATTGCAAAGTATTGCATTTACATGAGTTAAACATCAATCGCAACACTGTCAAAATCTCACTATAATTGCATTTAGAGAGTCCATGTCAATGAGTCAATGACATCACCGAATTCAATAATAAAATGCCTTTAACTGACAATTGAGTTAAAAGCGCTATATAAATAAAGGTGACTTGACTTGACTAAGGAGACCACCTGGAATACCTGAGACAGTTTCAAACCAGATCAAACCAGGGGGCATGTCCTTGAATGTGGTGAAGTGTTAGTGAGTAGGATATGCAAGAGACCAGTTACCTGGGATACTATCTGGACAATGTGGACTGCGACAGCAAGTAGCTATAAGATCATATTTAACTGAAAGACAACAGGTAGGCCATACTTCGCAATTAGTTAATAATTTAATTGGTGTACCTTAAGGTTCAATACAATTTTTTTTTTTTATTCAGTTTGTATATCAATGACCTGCATGATGCTTGTGCACTTGTATGCTGCTTATGTATGCAGATACTTGCATGCTAAAAGCAAAACATAAGCTGCAAAATAATTATCGTATTAATGCTTAAAATTACTGATTATATCTAATAAAATATATCTATTTTAATATTAGTATAAATATGATTCACAATCTGCACTCAAAAAAATAACTTAAAGAATCCACTGAATGTGAAAACAGTGAGCTACTGTTAGTAAATTTCAGTCACATCAGTGGACAAAAATATCCATTGTCTGTTACCTATAGCTGTTACATCCTCACCATACTCCACTAACACGCCCCTTCCCAGATCCCTGAGTACTAACCAGCTTCACCTGATTACACACCTGCTTGCACTCAGCCACACCACATTTAAGCACCCCTCATTCCTTCAGGCACTGTCCAAGCTTGTAAGGTTTAAAGGAATTGAATCCTCCCGGGAAAGCTGGAGGAGGATACCCCACACGCTTGCAGATGGCACACAATAAAACTTATCTGAGATCTTCAAAGACAACAAACTCTGACCCTCAGGACAGAAAGCAAACACTCTGTGACTTTATGACCTCCCACCTAACACTCTTTTACCCAAGGATCTTCATGGAAAATTCACTAAAACTAAAAGTGTCATATTTTGTCAAAATATTGTACTTTCAATATCATATTTAGTGTCAATTTAAAGGTAATATCGCAATGGATACAATGGTCTCAGTTTCACAACAGTCAGTTATATTATCAAAACATTATCAAAAGTTTATATAGATTTGGATTTGCTACCAAGAGGCGTGTCCTTTACCAAGAGACAGATGGTAATCCAAACAGGTGTAGACCTAAGGCCACTGGAACTAAAATATCCTTTGTGTCTAAAGGTTTGGGGTGGTGTTGGTCTGAGCTATATAAGGTGGAAAATTGAAACCGTTCTCTAGGAATTTTCGGTAGATGAATCCTCCATGCTACGCATGTAAGCTTTGGAAAACTTCCAGGCCTCTTCCATCTGACAGCTTGTTTTTCTGACCATCAGGTATGCATTCAAGTTTGTGTTACGGAGCGACGTTACAGCAGTTAGTTCTAGATGGCTTACGGTCCCACAAAGAAACATGTAACGGAAAAGTATAACAAGCTTAGAATAATCAAGTTTTTTAAATTAAGACAACTCAATTCAAAATCAGCATTCAAATTTAAGATTATAATCTAAATTTAATGATAATTTAAAATTGGAGTCAGATTAAAATGAGGTAAATGTAAAAGTAAAATTAAAAACCCAAATTAGAAAAACCCCAGGAGTTTTTTCTCTTAGAGCTGAGAAGCGAGACACGACATCCGAGCCAAGAAGGCGGACCTTACAAGCTCGTTAATTCTCGTTAAGCTCGTGGACTAACTCTCTCCTTGCTGCAACGAAAATTTACCTGTGTACTCACCTGTTCTCCTCCAGATTTCCTCCTGAATCTCCGTATTCAGCTCCTGGCTCCGACTGTCCTGCTGGAAACTTCCCTGTACCTCCAAGTGGTGTGTGAGTGTGATCGTCATTGGTGTGCTCCGACCCGGATCTGTGAAATACAAGAAGGACTATTAGTTCATCCAGTATTCACTTCTGAACTGGATTACTTACTTTGTGTTTGCCTTTTGAATTCCGCCAGTGGTGAAGAACCTTTGTTTAATAAACTCCTTTATTTGATTTGTCGTTGTGTCCGTCTGCTTCTGTAACAACAGCAGGGAATGCTGTTCTAGTGCCACTGTCCTGCAGAGTTTAGTGCTCAAGTTGAGCTCGGTCAACAGCATAATGTTGTTCCCTACAAAATTAAATTTTTAAATTAAACAAATCAATACAAAAAACCACACGTGCAACTCTTATTTATTTGTCCTTTATTTAACCAGGTGAAACTTTCTGAGATAAAAAACAGAAGTGACCTGGCCAAGATGCAAAAGATTTTAATAATGCCCAAAATTTTACAAATCGTATTTTTTGCAGTTTCATATAACAGTTGTTGCAAATGACAAGAAGGAACACAAACATTTTCTCACTCTCAGTGCTACTGACACCAAAAGCTGTGAAAAAAAACCCCTTCAGTGTCAGTTCAGTGTCTCCACCCATCCTTGAATGTAAATAGTGTTTGTTAGCAAGAGCTCGCTGATTGTCTTCAAGATGACCATCATCTCTCTGCTCCTGCTGGTCTCTCTACTGCCACGCCTGGCCTTCACTGGTGAGACTGACTATATAACAGCATATTATATTAATTGGTATCTGCTGAATTAGTTGATTGACAGCAGTCTCTCTCTCTCAGCTCGTGTGAATGTGGGTATAGTGAACGGCACAGAAGTAGAACCCCACTCCAGACCTTTCATGGTTTCTGTTCAGAAGAACTGGCGACATGCCTGTGGTGGATTCCTGATTTCTGGTAGATTTGTTATGACCGCTGCACACTGCTGGAAGTAAGAATTCAGTTTAGTCTGAACTGAATTCTGAGTTTAAATCCTAATATCATAAATAAAAGACTTGTATAGTGATTAGTGCTGTCAAATGATTAAACGCGATTAATCGCATCCAAAATAAAAGTTTTTCTTTACATAGTATATTTATATACTATATTATATGTGTGTGTTATATGTGTGTGTGTGTGTGTGTGTTCCTGGTGTTTAAAATAAACATAATAAATAAACACAGCATTAATACATACATTATGTAAAGAAAAACTTTTATTTTGGATGCGATTAATCGCGATTAATCATTTGACAGCACTAATAATGATGGAATTGTTCATTATACTAATAATACTTTCTTACACAGAAATGAGAATCTAACAGTTTTGGTTGGTGCACATGACATAAGGCAGAATGAAGTACGTATTGGTGTGAAGTCCTACCACGTGCATCCAGAATTCAACAAGCACACTTTGCAGCACGACATTATGCTTCTGAGGGTAACAGTACTTCAAATAACTTTTATTAAATGATTAGTCAGACTGTCTTTTAATGAGGGGGTAACGTTCCCAGCCGGTAATGTTTTTGTATTACAGCTGGAAAAAGAAGTCGAACAAAACAAGAATGTAATGAAGATTTCCATACCAAAAAAAGAGGAATACATCACACCTGATACTGTCTGCAGTGTCGCTGGCTGGGGAAGACAGGATTTTGGGAAAAAGAGTTATCGTCTCAGGGAAGCAGATGTGAAGATCATGAATAACACTGAATGCAAAAATAAATGGAAAGACAGATTCTTAGCCTCAGAGATGATGTGTGTCTACGGCCATGGAGGAAGTTGTAAGGTATGTAAAAAACATCACTAGTAAGAAGCACTGTATCATTTCAGTCATATGTTGATCTGTTTTTCAGGGGGATTCAGGAGGTCCTTTGGTTTGTAAAGACACTGCAGTCGGTGTCACTTCCTTTGGTGACCCAGAAATCTGCAATAGTCACGAGCAACCTGTAGTTTATATAAAGATTTCTGCATATATTAAATGGATCTGCTCCATTATTCAAAATGTTGAGTGATTTATGCAATGAAACAGAATTAAGTATTGTTTAAATGTTCAATAAACATAATAAGTATCATGTATCGATTGTAAGCAGTGCTAATTATTGCAAGTAATAGTAGAAATAAATACCACTTGGTTTGGTATTTGTAACATGACTGGGTTTAACTGGGTCACTGAGTGTGAAAACAGATACGATTGGTAAAGGAATAACCATGTCAGTGAGGCAAAAACATTATTTGTTTATTACTTTTACATGATGAACCTAATTTGTCTACCAATCTCATTGTCAAATATTTAAATAAAATAAGAATAATAATATAATTATTACTTTTAATGTGCAATGACTCTAACCACCCAGATTTACAGTATAGAGCACCTATTATAGGCCCTTTTAACAATATGTAATATTGGTATGACTTGTGTAATACCAGAATGTTCCCTTGAATTTGTTTGGACCCAAAGCTGAACAAAGCACTGAAACACTAAGGGTGTTACTAAGGGTAATACCAATCATGCCTTCTTACATTACAAGCTGGACCAGGAGAGCAGCTTCGTGTCTACATGCTGTGATTATATTTTTATACTGAACGTGGTGACAAGGACCGGCAAGCTAAAAAGGGTCACAATTTCAAACTTTAGGACTTGTTGGAGCATTGCAGAGAGGTCAAGCCACAACTTTTTAAACCCTGCAATGTGGAGGGTGAGCACTTTTTTTCACTGTCGGTTAAGCTGGAAAGATGCTGATGAATCTGAATTGAAGATGATGATGAATTTTGATGGAACCTGGAAAGCTGCATGTTTAAACTTTTGTGGGGTATAAACCCATGAATCTAAATTCATATTCAAAACTATTTGATTCAGTGCGATTAAATTTGCATCAAATTCTGCATTCACTCACAGGATTATTTTAACTATTTAGTTTTCATTAAACTTCATAGATGCACTGTTCAGGCATTGTCAACCTTTGGTATGACGAGAGCCACTGAAAAACTACAGAAAAGTAAAACTACTTGACTCTGTTTGTACTGGCTGTGTACAAATGAGAGATCACACCATGGCCATTTACCGAGAAACACAAAAAAAGCCAGAGCTGCATGCATCTTGTGGTTTCATATAATAGCTGATCCAGACAACAGCGTTACTGACGCCACAATCACCACAAACACTTCTGATGAGTTTGTCATGAGTGCTGCACATTGCAAGCCTTCAGCTTAGTCAAAACTGTGATGATGATGAGTTAAAAGCATAATATCATTATTTTAAAGCATGTAAATTAATAGTATTGTTCATTATGCTAATAAGACTTTCTTACACAGAAATGAAAAACTGACAGTTGTAGTTGGTGCACACGATCTACAAATGAAAGAAGTGTCTTTCTGCACTGAAGACCTACCACAAGTATCCGGACTTTAACGTTCACACTCTGTAGAATGACATGCTTTTGAGGGTAACGGTAGTTCAAATGACTCTTATTAAATGATTATTCAGTATGTTTTCAATGATGATAATGATACAGCTATAGAAAGAAGTCAAACATAACAAGATTGTCAATTTGAGACCATCAGTAGTAAAATGACCTGATGGTTATACAAAGATTTCAGTTTATCTTGCTAATTGCTAATGCTAATTCTTTTATTTATTTTATTTTTTGTGTGTGTTGATAAAGGATGACATACTTGTTTAAATGTTCAAGAAGTGGATTGTGTGTAAAGCATCAATATTTTTAAGATTTTCTCATTATTACAGACTTTTAAAATAGTACACATTTTGTCCAGACACTACAGATGCAAGGCAACACCACATTTTTACTAAAAGCCACATCTTGCAGATGTGAATACAGACATCAAATACATTTCTTCATGCTGTATCTGTGCTATAATCAGAGATCTTTTTGGTTGGTAAATTATTGGTCACTACAAGAAAACAGCTACAGTTTATGGTTAAGTTTATGGCAAAGTTTTGCGTATATAAAGGTCCATTGTTTAGTGTAGCAATAAATGATGCACAACTCACATCGACGTTACGTTCAAAACTATTCATAAACTAAGTGAAGAACAGGTTGGAGTCTTTCTCACCTCTGAGGTCTTTTGTTTTGTTTATAAACTGTTTTTAATGTGATAAGTACCAAAGTACCAAAGATACCAAAGTAGGATGATAATCTGAAGTTTATTTAGAAGATTCCTTCATATCACCACCAGAGGTCACCATCCCTAGCTTTCTAAATTGGACCACTAAATGGACTTAATCAGGCCAATGAATGCCATCTGTTTTATAATATCACTTTCCTATTCATATATGTCAATATAAATTGTAATAATCAAGCACCAAAATGTATGCTGGCCTGTATGAAGGTATATCAATTTTTCACCTTGTAAATGCTCCAGAAAAGACATAATGTAATTAAATAAACGGCTGATGGAAATGATGCAGATTGAATCGTCTTACGTTTCACGTATGCACAATACAGGAACGTAAGCGTTTTCAGTCATTTGAGTGTGGATGATCAAGTCTTCAGAAATGATTGAAAACGATAGTGTGGATGCGGAGTATAAACTAATTTTATTTTTATTATTATTTTTTAACTGGTATCTGCTGAATAAGCTGACAAAGGTGTCAAGCAATATGTATGTAATTTAAATGTAATCGCTTTTAATTTTATATATATGAACTCTATCGGGGTTAGACAGCACATGTCAGAAGCCACTCACTGTTGAAACCATACTCTATATTTAATACTGTCAAATGAAAATTATGTTAATGGTGTTAAATTTCTGCAGCTAAGCATGATATCTCAGATCATTATCTAGTCTTGTGTAAACTCCAAAGATAAAACTGGCAATCCCTTCTAAATTAATTTATTATTTTAAACTAATATGACACATGCATTAAACATATTTATAAAGAAATAATAATTTCCAGAAAAAGGAAAAAGAAAACAATTTGGGGCACATCCGTTAGGATATTTATTATTAGAATTATTATTAGGATTTATTAGAAATGATAGCGTGCAAGAAGCTTGCAGTACAAATTGCATGTGTGCTCATTTGCAGTGATCAGAAGAAAAAGAAAAGAAGATTATGGAGGAGGAAATGGTTACAGAGACGCGAGGACCAAGAAGTGTGTGTTCTGCACAGAGAGTTGGAGGTAAATAAATAATTTTGCAGTTTGCTGCTGTTTGCTTCAGCAAAGTATATATGTATGCTAATTCTGTTACATTTTCCTACATTAATAAACTATAAAGTGTTATTGTCTTTGCTATACAAATAGATGGATGATCAGACTGGGTTCAGGAAGCTGCTGCGGATGACAGCAGAGGAGTTTGATATTCTACTGGGGATAGTCGAACCTCTTATAACCAAGCAGCACACGCAAATGAGACGGGCAATATCCCCAAGAGAGCGCCTAGCCATGTGCTTTTTGGCAACAGGTAGGTCTGCCAGAGCGTTAATTGCTCCAGCAATTTAATTTTTTTTTTTTGTAAATTGTTGTATATTCTGCAACATTAGTTAGTTTATGTCTTGTGCAGGTGAAACTCAGTTTCCAGTACAGGGTTGGGGTCAGCACTGTTTCTGGGATTGTTATGGAAACCTGTGCTGCTCTGTACAAGGTCATGAAAAAATATTTCCTCAAGGTACTCTCTGATTACCAACATTACTAAAAAAAACATTTACTACATTAATAATTAATATGTAAATTAGCTTAAAACTAAACATATACTTAATTTAAATTCATCTCAGATAAATGCAGTCAACTATTTATCATAATTTAAACATGAGGTGAAGAGAAATTTTTCTTCCATTTCTTGGGTCCAAATAGACCGAGAAGCAGCCCGTTTCTGAACCAAAGTCATTGTTGATATTGTGCCATTTATCTTTGTAACTCCTCCCCTAACATCCCGCTGCCCTGGCTGTTGGCCTCTCATTGGCTGTAGGTAAACACCGATGTCATTCAGTAAGAACACATTTCACACAGCATGATTCTGAATCGCCGACAGGTCCAGATATTTAGCATGCCAAATATCTCACGGGTGTTAGCGATTCTCTCAGATCGTGTCTTTGATAGTTCATACTGTGTGATTGTCACTCGTGTGCACAAGCACAGATTTGCCTGTGATTTCGGGCATTTGTCTGCGATTTCTCAAAACCTGTCAGCGAGTCAAAATCTGGGCTAAAATCGAACAGTCTGAACACAGAGACGCCAGGCTCAACCATCACCCAATCAACAATGCACACAGTCACCAGAGTATTAACACGAGTTTGGGTGCTAAATAAGAAAAAGATCTGCCACCTGCAGTAGATTTAGATATTCTAGGTATTATCAAATGGCCAGAGTTTTGAGAACGCAGCAGACGTGGAGGACTATAATGTGATAAGAGCTC
>JAUYWG010000023.1:110968-135304 GCA_034779775.1 Enteromius afrohamiltoni | reverse complement strand
GAGGATATTGTGTCGGACAGGGGTCCCCAGTTCCGATCACGGGTGTGGAAGGCATTCTGCGCTATGCTCAATATCAATGTGAGCCTTACTTCAGGCTACCATCCTGAGTCCAACGGCCAGGCAGAGAGACTGAATCAAGAGTTGATACGCTTCCTACGTTCATACTGCTCCAACAATCAGAATGACTGGAGTAAATTCCTACTGTGGGCAGAATATGCTCAGAACTCCCTAAGGAAACCGTCCACACAGATGACACCGTTCCAGCGCGTCCTGGGATTCCAGCCTCCGCTGTTCCCCTGGTCGGGTGCGCATGTGCATCTACAGAGTCACCGCCCAAGCCAACCGCCATCGTCGCCCTAACCCGCCCTATGAGCCTGGACAGTGGGTGTGGCTTTCATCCCGAGACCTCCAACTGCACCTGCCATGTAGGAAGTTAAGTCCAAGGTACGTGGGGCCTTTTAAGATTCTGAGACAAATTACTCCTGTGTCATACCAATTAGACTTACCTTCTGAATATCATATCTCACCTACTTTTCACGTCTCTTTGCTCAAGCCCGCTGCTGAACCCGTCGGGTTGCGGCACCCGACATCTCTCCCCTACGCATGGACCAGGATGATATCTATCAGGTCCATGAGCTCCTGGACTCCCGGCACCGAGGCAGGATCTTGCAGTACCTGGTCGATTGAAGGGCTATTGGCCTGAGGAAAGGTCGTGGGTTAACGCTCATGACATCCTGAACCACTCGCTAATAGAGACATTTCACCGCACCCACCCAGACAAACCAGCTCCCAGACCACGTGGAAGACCTCGGCGCCAGCAACATCCTCGCTTCAGGAGCCGCTCGCGGGGGGGGGCTCTGTCACAAGCCGCACCTCCGTGGCTCTCCCCGGAACTCAGCAGCAGTAACCATCTCCTGAGTATTAGTTCCTACCCGGACCCTTTTCCCCCACGCACCTTGGTTCCTTCCGCTCCCGCTGCCCGCCATTTCACGGACTATTTATAGCGGGGTTTGGCGCCAGTTCGGCGCAAAGTTTTGTTTGCTCCCGCTGCAATTCTGAGCGTTTATTTCCTGCTTGCTTTCTTGATCTGACTTTTGACTGTGTATTGTTCTCGCTGCCTGCCCCGACCTGTTTTGCCTGTCTTTGGATTACGATTTTGCCTGCCTCTGAAAGTTCTGTTTTCCTGTGTACTGACTTCCGCCTGCCTGACTACGCTCAATAAAAAGCTGCAAATGGATCCGACTGCTTCTGAGAGTTCATCACAGTTTTCAATTTGATTTTTGTTTTGTTTTGTTCATTTAAAGCTTTCTATTGATACATTTATCCTGTCTTTTCGGTTTGTTTCTGTTCAAGAAGCGAAGGCAGAAAATCACGTTTTGTTGACATTGCACACAAATAAAAGTAGACAATTTACACCAAATGATGCATGTTATCAGAAAAAAATGACAACAAATGCTATTTTGTTTCCACTGAAAAAATTTAGGGTACGTATCCAGGCCGGGGTCTCAAGACAACGTGAGAGTCAGCCAGCCTGCTCAGTCTTCGCTCACAGAAAATGCTTGGAGGTCCCCGACCATCTTGATGGAGATGAGTGTTGCCTTCAGAGACAAGAACTTAAGTTTGACTGACTAAGATTTTTATTTCAGTTAGTTTTTCTACAAATGCTGTTGTTGACAAATGAGCACAGAGCGCCGCTGTTCGAAGATGGCCCACTGCACCATGGCTAAGGGTGAGCTGACCTCGGGGCTGTACATAAAGGACACTGTTATCTGGAAGACTCCAGTTCCCGCTCCTCGGGCGTGCCCCCCTAGTGCCAGATAAGTATTACTATTTATTCATTTTTAGCATCTTTAAACAAATTTTAACAAGTTAAACAGCATTAATCACTCTTTTCTCAGTTTCTCCTCCTCTTTGAACATTACTGTTTAAATTATGTTTGCTACAGTTGCACACACAATACATTCAGATTTCTTAAAGAGGAAGCATCAGATCAATACTATATATGCTTGCTTTTCTATGAATTTCTGCTCACACATTTAATACATTTGAACTTATTTGAACACTATAAAATGTCATATTTATTATATGTTAATTAATTTTCTTTGCTTTACTGTAATATTATGTATTTCAGTTAATTTTTTGTATATTCATATAAGCTGCATTTTATAAAAAAATCAATCACCTTTATTTATATAGCGCTTGTAACAATACAGTTTGTGTCAAAGTACTGAACACTATCAGATGGAAGAATATAGTGTCAGTAATGTATAATGACACTCAATTTTTTAATTGAATTTAAAAGGAATTTTATTATTGAATGGAGATATGTTGTTGTCTAGATCAGCTAATTTTAAATAGGATCTTTGTAACTAAAATGACGATAATCACTAGAAATGAAAAGTGTCTCCAACTAAGCAAGCCAGAGGTGACAGCAGCAAGGAACCACAACTCCATCTGTGAAAAAATGGAGAAAAAAAAACCTTGGGAGAATCCAGGCTCAGCTGGGGGGTCAGTTCTCCTCTGGCCTGAATAAATCAGCATTTTATTTCCAGTTAAAGAACTTACTACGTGTGTGTAAGAGTCATGATAGTTTATTTTTGCAGCTTCAGGACCATCCAATTCATGAGACTCCAGGGTTTACTTCATGGTTTTAAGGGCTTTGAAATGGTAAGAGTTAGGGTCGCTCATTTTTAACTGTTTCCAAAATTATAATGCTCGTTTCTCATTGCAAATTAGTGGAGGGTTTTGGCTAATTGTGCCCTGCATGCGTTGTTTGGTGTTGTTTGATGGTGTAAAATGCCCTTGTTGCTTTCTGCTTCAGTTTAATCACAGCCAAATTTAGCTTGCCAGTTGCACTTATTTTCATCCTGAGGTATGTGTAGTTTGTGGCATATTCAATGTTGTCATACCAAGGGTGAATTTGTGTCTCTTTTTCTGACATCTGGGTCTTCTCTAGAGTGTTAGTACTTTAGTTTTTTTAGGATTAATAGTTAGCCCAGGTCTGACAGAATTTGTTCAGGATTGCAATAGCAATAATAATTATAGTAATTGTAATGCATTGACAGAGCCAGTAAGAAGCAAAGTCTGCTTATGACTTTGATGTCCTCCACAAAGCATCAGTAGCGAGTAGAGAGTACTTTTCCCGGGGACTTCCCCTTCACATTTCTGCCATGACAAATAATATGCTCTGGATATCGCATAGACCATGGTTTGACTGCTTTTGGCTCATATCAAATAAAGGAGCATTTTTTAAGAGACAGAGCTGAGTCTCCAAACCAAAAATTGTGTTCTCCACAGCAGGTGGTGGGACTCAGTGAGGAAATAATTAAGTCCTTTAACTCATTATTTAACATGATGAATGCCACAGATATAGAGTTAACATGTGGAAAACAGACTAAAAGTTTTAGCCTTTTGGCACTCTGAGCAAGGTTGCCATTTGACAAAGATGTGTACAGTTCTCTACCTCAAATTACATACTACTATGGAGTCTCTGACTGTTGTAATTACACTGTTCAAATGATCTAAAGGAAACCTACAAAATTAAAATAAATAAAAAACAGTGACCTTGAGTAAGTGCTGAATACAAATGCTTGAATTCAAGGTAAGCTACATTTATCTCATGCAGACAAAATGCTCTTAGAGAAATGTATTTGTTCTATGACAGTAAGAGTGGAAGCCTAGAACAAGATACTGAAATTGAAATTTGGATTCTAAAAGATCTAATAATAGAAAGTCTAAAACAAAATATTGATTAGCACAATTAATGGAAGACCATTCAACATGCACATACACAGCTAAAGGATTAGTACACAATGACTAATTCTCAAATCACCATTTATTTCTGATTAAACAAGCTTGTTTAAAAGTTAGCTGTGGAAACTTTTCAAGATCTGCAGGTAGTCTCCTCCTGCAAAGCTTTCTAACATAATTTACAGAGTTACATCATTCAAGCCAGCTCAACCCTTCCTATAAAATGTATTAGAATATATATATATATATATATATATATAAATTACTGCTACTAATAAAATAATAATAATCAGTTAACATACACAAATATTAACTCTATTACTATCTTTTTCCTGTATGTTGTAAATATATAAATGTAAGGAAAAATATCCTGCACTTAACATTATAATCATGTTATCGTTGTCAGTTTTATTTTAAAAGGAAAACATGATATCGATGTACTTTATGTCATTAAGGTTTAATTGAATATAAGGATTGTTGGTACAACTGACAAGTTAACAAAAGCAAACATGAGATTAAAAAAAAATGCTAAGTCTATTTAGCTTGTTTGTATAAGTAATAAAAGTAATAAAAGAGCTTTGAGCTCTTTTATTACTGGGCGTCATGATTCTTGCTAAACAAGATTTGTACTCAAGTGCAAGCTCTAAAAATGGCTGGACTCTAAATAAAATAAAAAAAGATTTCACTTTCTACTTGTTGTTTCTGACATTGTGTTCATAACTTGTTTAATGCATGACCTATGCAAAGTTGTGCTTATTTTAAGAACATCATACATCATCAAGGTGATACTGTAGCAACAGCCAAATAGAGAGATATCGTTTAGGGAAGTTCAGACTCTTTTACACTCTCCCAATAACGGATAACTCTCTTGGATAACAAACCTCTGTTTCCACAATAAAGCCTAGTTCAACCATCATTATTCTAGCACCTCTACTGTATTCCACATTACATAGTCATATTGATGTTTGATCATTTTGATAATTATCTCCAAAACATGGATTCATGCAAATAATGTTGCAGAACCACAGAGGACTACACATGCAAAGCACATCACTGGAAATTACAGATCCAACAAGTGAAAATTTGTATAGAGCTGTACAGAAACAAAACACAGACACAACCCTGAAAGCGGGGGAAAAACAAAAAACAAAAAAACATTTATATCAAACTATTGTTTCCTACCTTTACTGAAAACTTTATAAATAGAACAAAAATGGCTAAACTTTGTTTTGCAATAAATTTTACTCTTTAAAACCAGGGTGCAAATTAGATGCATATTTAAGTAGTTTCAACTAATTTATAACACCTTTAGAAAAAAAGACATTAACATAATAAAAATTACAAGGTATTTTTATGATGTTAATTAGTTTGCCTAATAATAAGCTTAATGTGGGCTACTTAAATAACATTATTCAAATTGATTGTAGCATAGAAACATTACGTGCAATGCAACCAACATATCTAGATCGATAGCTCTAATATTATTGTTAATATAAACCTAGTGTTGCTAGTTTTTCCCCATCAATGTTCCACTGAAAGCAGAGCCATGCAAATACTCAGGGAACACTCGACAAACAATAACCTCACTGTGAAGTGTAGGTTTTTTTCTGCGTAAATAAAGAAGGTAAATTATATCTCTGTCTCAAAACCAAGTGAGTAACCAAACAGTATATGGGAAATCTCATTAATTATGTTTAATTTTTCGCGCGTTCTGACTCCGAACAAGCTGATTCACCAAATGCCATAAATCGAACGAACTGATCAGCTGCTTCATTCAACTACATTACATTTCGCTGAAGATTAAATCATCACACAACGCGATTTAAATAGTTTTCCTTATTTAAAATATTATCATATAGTGTAAACAAAAGAGTATGACCAAGAACAAAGAGAGAGGGAAAAAAGGCAAACTGAGTAAAAGTTATCGTTAATTGTCTCAGGCAGACTCATCATACTCACCATCTGCAATTTCATTGCTGTCAAAGGAGGCATATTCAGCACACTCATAAGTCTCGCAAAGTCCGCGTGGACAAGACCGTTTCCACATTTATATCTAAGGAATAGAATGTGCCCTCCCACTTTAATGTCACTACAGTCATTCCTCTGACTGTTTTCTCTTGTTGATCACTACCGGCTATTCTTCTGATAAAGCAACTATGAAATAAATGAGCTAATTTAGATTATTCGGGGAATGTGGTAACTGGCATTATTAATCAAATTCCGATCAAATATTTAAAGCCACTTATGTCAGTATGACATTTCTTGATAACAACTTTTATCACACGCTCTGGAAAGATGTTCAAACTTCAAAGTTGTTTATGAATGAGGACGACTGGGTTGTTTGTTAAATAATTTGGAAACTTTTAAAAGTTACGTTTTATGAAGCAAACAAATTAATTTTTATAAAATATTTTGACATTCACTATCCTCTCATCATCATTCTAACCCAGCCCAATTTTAAAGCATTTTTATTTAAAACAATAGGAACATTTTACAACATTTAGATTTGTTAACATTGGTTAATGCAATAGGTACCAAGAATGAACAACCTCTTTTACAACATTAAGTTTGTGTTAATTCATAAATATACTATATTCGTTCACTATATATTTTTACGGCTTATTTCTGTTAAAAGATTACCATTATATCTTATAATATTATATACTATATTTTGTTAAAATGATACATTAATCAATTCTGTAGAACAATATTGTTCAGTGTTAATTATTAATCCATAATGCATTTACTAATTTCAGCAAATGTAACTATTTATTATACTATTTTTACTGGTTTTATAACCATAAAAAAACATAGTTTATAAGCTGAGCACATTTTGTGTTCCTTTAGCAACCACAGTATCATGGATTTTATCAAGGCTTGAACACTGCAAATGAGAACATATCAGTAAATATAACACTATATTTACTAATTAATATAAAGTATTCATTAGACTTTTTTCCATATAATAACTACAACTGTCCTTTATAATTTTACACAGTGATAGGTTTACAACAGACATTCCTCTTTTTTATATATTTTATCACATACTCTTCATGAAGGATTATCATAACCAGAATCAATCATTGTTTTACAGGCTTGTTACAGGGTAAATACAGGTTTAATGTAGGAAATGTATTTTTAACCCTAAACACATTGTTTATAAATACCTTCAAATCTGTAAAAAATCTTTTAAACCATGACCCAAACAGTAAACCATTTTAGTTGCTTGACTGAGTAAAAAAAGGCCAGTTGTAAATTTACTTTGACAAGAACTTATACACATTCTTAGCATTTTTAGGGTACTATTGCCAGAATTCTCCTTCACTGTGTTCTTTGGTAAAGAACAGACAAACTGTACCCTCAATATAAGCTTAGAGATTAAAGATTCCTGCCAAGTGATGTGTTTCAGGTCACAGGTGACACCAGCTGCATGTAAAGTACTTTAACAGTCCTGAATTTATGACATAGCCACAAAGTATGTTTACAATTTTGTGTGATCATGCAATCAGTACAGACTATGTCCTTAAAGATTCTTCCCAAAGTTAGCACACCCATTATTTCTTCACTGGAATATCCCCTTCCCAGTTTACTCCTCCATCTGACACTCGTCTTTAGAATTTCAGCCTGACTATGTGTGAGTGAGTTCATTTTTTTTGCTTCATTTCAAAATATTTTTTATTTTATTTTATTTCAGTATCCAAATATTTTATATTGTTTTGAGAACATAATTAGAGAATTGTAGTGAATTGTATTGTATAAATGTAGTGTATTGTATATTGTCATAATTATCTCAAAACACTTATCTTTGGGTTTCATCTTTTGACGGGAACTTTTGGTGGTCTTTTTGGATGTTTTACTGACGTACTGGGTGGGTCATTACTTTAACAGTGGGAGCAATATAGGCCACACTTCATAAGGTTATGGGATAAGACACAACATGTAGGCAGCATAAGACAGACATAGCTCTCAATGCCATCAGTGACACGTGGATTGGCTTTCTGACCTGTGGTGAGGCATTGTGGATTTTGTCACTGATATATTCGCAGACATGATGTGGGTGTTAAGAGGTCAAGCAACTGCTTCTATGTGGCCAGTTTACAAACCACTTCAAAGCCATTTCCCACATACATCATGACAATCATCAAAAATGACAATGCTTTGGAATCACTAAAGGCTACTACGTTATTTGTTGTTATGCTGCTTACCGCACAAGATATAGTAAAAGGTTAGTAAAACAAAGGACTGCAGAAACATCTACTTATTTAAAGCAGATGTGAATGAACGCGATTGGACGTTGGTTAATAGGCTGATTAGAGATTAATGCAGAGCCAGCTGTGATAAATTTTCACACATTCTCCTCCCGAAACTTGTTTAACAACATCAGTTCACAAGTTTGCACTTCCTCATAAATTATTTAAGTGTGTTTGGCGTGCTGTCCAGGGGCGAGCTGGGAGCTTGGAGGAACCCTGGCGAGCGGAGATCGGCATCCGACTTGGAATCTGCTTGCCCCCCAAAAGCAGCAGGAGAGGACAGCAGCCAAATATGCCCCCCAAAGAAAAGTGGTGCTGGCCAAGAGCGAAGGATGGAGAAGAAAATCTATGTCTTGTTTGGGGGGGGGGTGGCCTCATGGAGGCGGGATGGATAGAAGGAGGAGAATAAAATTTAGGGATGCAAAGAAAGGCGTCTCTCCGGAGGCAGGAGAAAGAAAAGCTGTGGAAGCAGGCAGTACCTCTGCGATGGATAGTCAAGAGGGAAATGGGGAGCCTCTGGTGGAGGCGGCCATAGCGTGCCTCTGATGGAGGTTGGGTACTGATCCAAGATTGTGGCGCAGCAGTAGCATGCAGCGGCCTCTCCGGACCAAAATGGTGCTATTGCCCCGAAATAGCCCGGGCTTTCAAAACACATGGACAGGAGATACAATGGTGTTTATGTGTACGACGAGAAGCTATGAAAATTGTGCACCAGACAATGTGCACAATGACCTATAAGAAAAGCTGCGCAATCTTGGCTTACTACGGAGACCAGGCCCCAAGCCCTCGGCATCGCCTGACACTGGTGACCGGGAGAAGAGTCGACAGAAGCGGTGCGCTCTAGGCTAACAACAAACCCTAGCTGGCTGACACTCCCCTCCATCACCCTGTCCAACTTTTGCTCTCTAGAAAATAAACTGGACTACATCGGACTCCAGTGATCTACATGGCGAGAGTTCAGAGACTGCTGCGTCTTTGTTTTCACGGAGACGTGGCTCAGCGACAGAGTTCCGGACGCCGCCATTCAGCTAACCGGGCTAACTATCCTTCGAGCCGACAGAAATACAAGACTCAGTGCTTGTGTCTAGTTACTGCTCATCGCTAGTGGAGTTTGTGATTGTTAGATGCAGACCTTTTTATGTACCCCGGGAATTCACCAACGCTTTCATTGTCGGAGTGTACATTCCAGCATCTCTAATGCTAAGGAGGCTCTGTGGGAGCTGTATGGAGCTATTAGCAAGCTGCAGAATGCTCACCCCGACGGACTGTTTATTATCGCCAGAGATTTTAATCATGAAAATCTCAAGACAGTGCTCCCTAAATTCCATCAGTATGTGGACTTTGCTATGAGAGGTACGAACACTCTGAATCTTGTTTACACAAACATTCCTGGCACATATCGCGCAGAGCCCCGCCCCCACCTCAGATACTCAGACCACATCTCTGTTATGTTGATTCTAGCATACAGACCACTCGTCAGACACTCTAAACCGGTTCTGAAACAGGTTAAAACCTGGCCAGCAGGAGTCATCTCTGCTCTTCAGGAGTGCACTGACTGGGACATGTTTAGGAAGGCTGCAACCAACGGCAACTCTATTGACTAGGAGGAGTACACGGCATTGGTGAACGGCTACATAGAGAAGTGCATCAATGACGTGACTGTCTCCAAGACCATCACTGTACTCTCCAACCGGAAGCCGTGGATGACCTTGAGCCCAAAAAAGAAAAAAAAAAGCCACACGATTGGTAACTAATGTTCGGGCGCTAGACAAGTATCTACTTGTCACAAATGTTTGACAATCATCCCGGATAGCTCAACCACACAATACCACCGTTACAAGGGAAAAGACAAAAAGATCCACTCTGGCTATTGTGGCTAACATGTATTGGAAAAAAACATTTATTTATCATGAGGTTTTCTCCCCATTTTCAATTGTTTTACTTTAATGGTAGGTTAGAATTTTGTGAATTTTATGAATGAAAGATCAACTGGATAAACAATGCAGAGTTATTTTCACAGCCACATTTGCAATTTACCGCCCTCAGATTTAAAAAGGGTACTAATATTAGTGGAGGGCACTGTATGTGTGTATATATATAATTCTGAATCTGACTGTATGAACCACATACAGTAGCAAAACTGTTGGCTTGTTTTTGAGGATTCAAAAACATTTTTGGCTCTGTCTTGGCCATCCTGTGCAGTGGCTGGGGGTTGGCAGCCCTCTTGTACAGTAGCACTGAATGATCGGCAATGAGGTGATGTGACTCTGGCAGATTGGCGTAAACGTAGCAAGGCTCTGGCTGATCAGATGAAATGTGACATGGCTCTAGATGGTCATTGTAGATGGGACTTGACTCCATAATGATCCATAATGAAGTTGATGATTGAGCAATGATGAGCAATGGCTTGACCAGACTGATGAAAATTGACATTAGCGTGACTTGGCTCATGAAGATCTGCAATAAATTTACTTGAACTGTAAAGATCTATGAAACTTCTACTTATGGACCTGATTCGTAGGGATTTACTGTGGCCCCTGACGATCAGCTGGGACTAGATGCAATCTGAGTGGCTGATTAATGCCATTGCAAAAGAAATCAATGAGGAAAGGAAGAAAGAAAAGTACTTAGTATCTACTTTGGATAAATCTGTAGTACATAAATTGGTATGAATTTGTGCTTAAAAAAGCATAATTATGTTCAGATAAAACTACTTGAATTACTAAATTAATTTACAATAATCCACATTACCTCATTCATGCATGCAGGCTAGAACAGTCTATCAATTAATGTGAGAACTAATATTTATTGTTTCTTTAAATAAATTAATAAGCATGTTTATTTAGCCCTCCAGGTAAATGAACACACACACTGGCCAGTCACAGAACATAGCATGTGAATTCTGTGAATCATTAACTAAGCATTAGTTTCTCATAAATTCATCATGTGTGTAGCCCCTTAACTAAAGTGTTGACCAGACCCAAACACTGGCCAATCACAGCACAGTTTGTAAATTCTGTTGACATCCAAATGCAGTACTCATCACTAACTAAGCATTAGTTTCTCATGACTTCATGATGTTTGTGCCCCCCCAACTAAAGTGGTGACTTGGTACTGAATACAAGTATGTTATTAATGATGGCATAAAATGGCATGTAAAATGACATGAATATGAACATGAAAGTTGAAGCTCTTGCACACAACATACACAAAAGGAATTTGATCTTAACTTTCTGTTTTATTATTATAATTATATATTTTAATATAATTATATTATTATAACAGTATAACCCAGTTAAATCAACAGCAATGAGAAATTCAGGGAAGAGAAGAAATCCAGTACCATAACTGGCAAAGTGATCTCATGATAATTTCTACTTATTTCATGTAAAATGTGATTCTACAAAATATATTTTTACCTACATTTTCACAGGCACTGAAATCTACATGTAACGCTCGGTACAAGGAGGAGGAGACTTGATGGTGAATTGAGTAAGTTTATTGAAATAGAGTTGAGTCCTTTGAATGCAACAGATAAAGAGTTGGAAGTAACAGCACAGCACACAGTGTTCACAGTTCCCAGGAAATCCTTGGGTGAGTAGGTTCTCATCCGCCGTATAGGAATGTGGATACTTTATTCCTTTGCTGATGGTTCCAGTGGACGGCGGGATTTCGGGGCGGTGGTCTGTGAAGACAGGTAAGTAGACGGTGAGTTAACACTGGTAAGTATCTAGAGAACTCACGTGAGGTCCTGGTGAACAGTGCGTAGATGGACTAGTGTTTTCTTGGTGCAGGTGAGTGTTCTTCCAGGTAAGTGAGTTCCGGTGGGTTAACGTCCAGTAGATAAATCCTTCTCCTTAGCGATCTCAGGGCAGACTTGATAGCGTGGAACATAGACTTGATTACAAGGTTAGTATTCCAGAAGACAACAATGATAATCTTGATAAGAGGCATAAAGGTGAGCATAAAGGTATTTACCTCGATCACAGCCGTCGTGGAACAAATGAAGTGAGTATATATAGCCACTTGATTTGTGCAGTCCAGGTGTTGGTAATTAAAAGTCAGGTGACTGTGAGCGTGTGTAAGTGGCTGTGCTGGGATCAGTAGAGTTCAGAGGTGTGTGTGCTTGAGTGTGATCGGCTGTGTCAGGCACCACACAGCCCGATGCCGTGACACTACAATACTAGGGCTGGACCAGAATATTAGAATATTTCTTTGGAGGGATCGCATTAGATTTTTCATTTTGAGATAAAAAATATAAATAAATTTAACAAGTCACATCGATCCCTGCGAAACGGTTGCTTAAATGACTAGATCTTACGGCAACGCCAACATCGTGATTTACTTGCCGAAGACCTTGGTTTTACTAGTGGGACTTCAGTTGTGTGGGAGCACTATAAATTAACTGAAGACAAACCAAAGGCAGTGTGTCAAAAATGCGATTAGAAACTGGCCTACCATTGCAGCACAAGAAGTTTGAAAAATTCTGTAAGTAGTATGAAGCCAGCCTTACCTTATTTTATTTAGACTATTAAAATGTTTTTATTCTATAAGGATATTCATTTATAGAGCCCTGCAAGGGCCTTAAATTTAGGCCCGGCCTGTGTCCGACAGCTTATTAGAATCACCAGCCCGAGCCCGTCTTTTTCCCCTCTGTTTCAGCTATGAAAATAGTTTGATTTTGAGTGCAATTACAGAATGATTATATTTTGTTCCGTTTTTTTATGAAGCTAACTTAGACATTTTTTGTTTGATAAATATAAGTTTGTGTTTTTTAAAGTACCAAGTGGCCATCGGAAGACATAAAATATGACTGATCAATTTAGCATTCCCAAATCACCACCACTTGCCTTAAAAAAATCAATAGGCATGCTAAAACAGTTCAAACATAAAACAATGTTTAAGCGTTAAACAATAAAAGAATAAATGTGGTTGATAAATATGGTGGTTTGTGCAGAGATGAAGCTATAAAGCACGTTCTGTAGGAGATAAATGCACCAGCCAGCCTTTCCCTTAATTTTCTCTGATAAAGGTAAGAGTAAAACCTCATTCAGAACTGTAAAGGGTCTACTTTTATTTGTGTGCACTGACAGTAAACCTGATTTTATAAAATAAAGTATACAAGCCCGTTATGCCTTCTCGTCTTGCACAGGTGCGCTTCACAAAATGAGCCGAAACTCAGCAAAAAAACCATGATAAATATATCTATAGAAAGCTTTAAATTACTACTTAACAAAATAAAAAAAACGAAAACAAAAACTAATTAATTAAATTAAATACTCAATATAAATGACTGCTCTTTAGGCGTGTCTATGAGGAGATGGAAAATCAGGAAATTTATCTTTGCGACACAGACTCAGAATGAGTAATAATTCAAATGTCTTCCTATTGTTTTCCCCCGACACATTCATGATAAATACTTTTGCTGGGGCATTGCGGCTGTAATGCTCAGTGGAAGGAAGATGCACAACGAAGGTAAGTTTGAACAGTTTATTGTGATATAGAAGTAAATATATGCAGTTCTGATAAACAGTGCTGTAGAGTGGATGAATGAAGACAATAGAGCGATCTCCACAGCGATATCTCTGGGTTTCTCAGAGTAATCCCTTCTGGATCTGGAAATCCTTCTCTGAGGTAAGTGTGGAATTACACAGCTGAGAGGAGGTCTGTGTGCAGCGTCCTGGGAAGACTCAAGAGTTGAGTACACACAGGTAAATATAAATCAGATCTCACGTTTAGACGATGCTGTAGGATCGCTGTGAGATCGCTGAATTCCAGTGCAGGTGAGTAGCATGGTGAGTGACTTTAAAAGCTCTTATGAGATCTCTCCGCGAAAGATCCATCCAGGGACCGTAGATTCTCCAAGCAGCAAATACAGCGTGAAACTGAAACTGTAATCCAGAGATTCCACATAGAATGAGGCTTAAAGGTAGAGGCTAGTGTTACCTTGATCAACACCACTGAGTGACTGTAGAGTTGGGGCCTTTAAGCAGCGCCTCTAATTAAGTTCAGGTGCAAGTGGTTAGTGCTCTTGTGATTAAGAGTGTGTGAGGTTGACTGCATTGCAGTCCCATTGCGTGACATCACCCCCCTCCCTAGGAGCGACTCCTGCCACTCTAATATGTCAAGATATAGGAAAGGTAGGTAGGTGGGTGGGTGGGTATCCTGGAACCCATACAAGGTCCCGTCATGGGGTGCCTCCAGGATGGCACAGTAGATCGGACCTGTCCTCGTGGATCGGGAGCCTTGGCGGGCCATGAATCAGGGATCTTGGTAGACCATGACGGTTCAGGGGCCTTTGGCTGTGGTGGTTCGTGAGCAGCCCTCGGCTGTGGGGGTTCGTGAGCAGCCCTCAGCTGCTGCAGGACCCTATAGCCCCCCCAAAAAAACTGTCTTGGTGAGGTTCACCTCTTCTGTGGGCTGTGACTTTGGCAATGTATGTTCGGGCTCTGGTTCTGACATCGTAGACTGTGACTCGGGCAACGTGGACTGTGGTTGTGACTCTAGCAATGTGAACTCAGCCTGTGGCTCTTGCAGCGTGAACTTGGCATACTTGAACTGTGGCTCTTGCAGCATGCGACTGTGGCTGAGCAACTGTGGCTTTACCTCTGACAGCATGAACTCCGGCTGTGGCTCTGGTTCTGGCAGCTGTGAATTCGGCCTGTGGCTCTTGCAGCGTGAACTTGGCATACTTGCACTGTGGCTTTACCTCTGACAGCATGAACTCCGGCTGTGTAATATTATTAATACAAATCCCATAATGCACAACAAAAGTTACCATGCGGTCATAACCTCTAATCACGAGTTAACATGTACAAACATTCAGATGGAGCTGATAGAACTCCAGTGTAACAGCATACTTAAGGCAAAGTATGACACTGTGGGGCCCGCACAGTTCCCCAGCTTCAGTCCCAAAAAGACGCCTCAACTTCGCTTGAAAGCTGCTTGAATGCTCTGCAGGTTTGGTAGCACATATTTGTGTGAGCAACTTTTTTCTTTGATGAAGATGAACAATAATGCACACAGAAGCCGTCTCACTGATGAACACCTCCACTCCACTCTAAGAGTTTCCACAGCTCAGAACCTAACCCCAAACATTAATGAACCTGTAGAAGTAAAAGTACTGGTGTCAAAACAGTTCTCAAATAAAAGAACAAATTACTCTTCTCAAAAAGTACTAGTTACTAAATACTTTTTTTTTTTTTTTTTTTAAATAAGGTTTTCATATGTAAAGCTCTAAAAACCTTACTGATTTATGTTTTAGTGCACAGGTGGATAGTAGTGGGATAAAATTAGGGCTGTTACACTGGAGTTCTATCAGCTGCATCTGAATGTTTGTACATGCTACCTCGTGATTAGAGTTTATGACCGCATGGTAACTTTTGTTGTGCATTATGGGATTTGTATTAATAATATTAATCAGCGAGCCATTAATAACAGACATATGAAATTGTTTCGCAGGCCACATATAAATTTTATCGCTGGCTGGATGAGAGTTTGACATGTCTGCTTTACACAATCTGTGCTTAAATTGAACTGGAAATTATGTGCTGGGCATCTGGCCAGTGGAGAACTGCCCCCAGCCCTGGTTATTCCAAAGTTTTTTTCCCCATTCTCTCATGGATGGGGTTTTGGTTCCTTGTCGCTGTCGCCTCTGGCTTGCTTAGTTGGGTACACCTGATTCCTAGTGATTATCATCGTCTTGACTACAGAGACTGTCTCTACATTTGATAAATAAATAGTTTAATTCTTGTCATTATACATTACCATCACTCTGTTCACCTACTTGATAATGTTCAGTGCTTTGCTACAATCTTTATTGTTAAAAGTGCTATATAAATGATTGATTGATTGAGGACACAATCCGGCAGATCTGAAAAATAGGCAAGATCTAGATGTTGTTTTGGTTCAACCTCATTTGACTTACAATAGAGCACGGGAACTGGCAGGACAGGAACTGCACCTCTGGCTGACTGTTAATGTAACCAAACTGTTAATGTAAACACCTTTACTTTTTTAATATTATGTTATTTTGGGATGTAAGATCAGCAGATCTAAGACTGATTCTTAAATTTGTAATCCTACAATTCCCCCTTTGAGAGTTCTAAGAAAAACTCTCATAAACATACAAATTTAGACATTTAAAAAGTTCTGTGTTGTTTCTTTGCCCTGCTAACACAGCTTCCATGGTCCATGGAGTCCTTATGAGTATCCAGACCATGAAGAACTATCTTCAGTCATTTGATGTAGTTTTGTTACAATCTTGATCATGTTGCAGCTGGATGACTGAAGTTGTTTTGTGTGATTCTCTGCTAGCCGGTAGAATATGAACAAAGGTGCACCTGCCATTGAATCTGCTAGGTAGGATGTTGTAGACAGAAGTTCTTCTGTGTGATTCTCTGCATTTTTTATCTTTATCTTCTGCCTTACAAATTTAAACCTTCATAAGTCCATTCTATAGCTTATTAATATAAGCTCCATCTTGCAGTAATGTAACCTGGAAAATTACAGGCACATTAAGCTTATTTTGTGTCTTTGCCTAGATTTACTTAGGTTATAGTTCCTTTCGGAACCATAGCTTTTGACACATATGACAAAGATGGTAGTGTGTCGTACAATACTACATGATGACATGGAAAAATCATGTGGTAGAAGATTGGAAGTCCTGAAGTCCATGGTGTCTGAATAGCTGTGAGGTCTGTTTTCTGTAGTCTTGTTTCCCATGTAGATTCACTCAGCTGACTCTCTGTTCTCATGAAGATCTTTCATGGGTGTGAAGTGAGGTATATGCATATGAGATGGCACTGCATTTACATAAACCTGAAACACAAGAAAACAAAGAAACAGCAGACCAGCAGTATTAATGCATAGACATTTTAGACTTATCTTGATTGTAGAGTGTTTTTTTAAGTTTCATAACCTTAAAATGATCTTGTTTACCTTGTCTCAAGTTATGTGACTCCTGTTGTGAAACTTCTTTCAAAGAGACCAGGAGAAAGACTTTTGGATTTGGAAGCAAAATTCTGTTTATTGTGAGGACTCTGTCCGCGTGCTGCAGTCATCAAAGTAAATCTGACTAAGGCCTGAATGCCTTGTTGTCTATATACAGTGCATTTTTAAAGGAGGAGGAGTACAGATGTGAAAAAAAATGGAGCAGAGCATGCAAATGCAGGACAGGAACTTTGCTCTCGACAGGACGTTTCCAAGCCTTGATATTAGTTAGCATACATTCAAATGCATATGTGTTATAGAAACCTTAAAACAAAAAGTGCAGCTGAACCTTCAAAAAACTCTCATAAAAATACAAATTTAGTCTTTTCGAGTTGGAGTTGCCATTTCTTCATCATTTGTTGAATGAAAAACGTCATACTGTGGACGCATAGATAGTAAACCAGTAGGAGATAACTGTTATTTCCTTGATCCACAGCCAAGGTTTACCTAACAGGTTTCCAAGCCATGAAGAATTATCTTCAGTCATTTTATTTAGTTTTGTGGAAAGATCAAAAATGTCTTTGTTGGATTTTGTTCAAGTTTTCAAGTTTCCTGTTACCTAGGGCCAAAGCTGTATCGTTAGCTAATTTCTGTACATAATTTGATAAGCTTCTGACTTGATCCAGGGCCTGCATGACACCATAAAATGGGATTAAGGCTCCAAGAGTTCTTGACTACCATGTTTGTGCACAAGTGAGTCCAGGAATGCAGCCATCTTCTTTGTTTGTGGTAGGAGCTGAATTTAGTAAATGTGGAGAGCTTGGGGAGGAGTGTGTGTTTTCTCTGATGGCCGGTAGAATATAAACCAAGGTACACCTGCCATTGAATTGGCTAGGTAGGATGTTGTAGACAGAGGTTCCACATAACCAGAAAGTGCCAGTCGGTGGAGGAATCATACACCACTGATTTACTGAGAAGAATCTTGGGAGAGATGATGTCTTGTGGAGACAAACTTCTAAGTCCTTTTCCTTTCTTCCTGCTGATGGAGTAATGTCCACATGGGATTTGGTTCTCATTTGGATCACAAAGCTGCAACGTTCATGAGGAATTTCACCTAGTGGAGTCGAGGCTGGAGCATCATTTTCCATGCACCAAGGAAAAATCATAGGCAAGAGTAGGTCTGTCATAAACGGAGTAGCTGAAGTAAGGTTGCAGGATGGTCCTCCAGGAATGCAGCAAGGAGAAGCTGGAGGAGATGTGATGTGGCATGTACTTCTGTTGTATATCCCGTTCGGATTAACTTTGAATAAGGTACATATGTCACAGGTGGAGATGGGGTGTGCTACCCGTTCGGATTAACTTTGAATAAGGTACATGTGTCACAGGTGGAGATGGGGTGTGCTACCCATGGAATTCCTGCTTTTACTGAAGGTGGGTGTGGCATGCAAATGTTCTTTCCAGCAAACAAGGCATTTCTTGACATATTCATCAGTTCTATGAATGTTGTTTCTGGAGTCTGTAGCTTGTGGAATGTTCATGATGATTATTAAAATGGCGATTGTTTTTGTTTTTTTTATCTTCTGTCTTCCGTGACAGTTGGCTCAGCGCTCTTCTGTTCTTTGAAGTTTCATACACAGGTGTTGATGTGTATGGGCCTCAACAAAGCCATCAAAGGTTATCTGCACAGAGTAAGAAAGAATAACAAAAGAGCAGTATTTGTCTTCAAAAGAATGCAAACTATTGTTGTATCCTCTGTTCAAATCTGAGTCTAGTCTTGTTGTTTCTTCTTTCCCTAGTTTTTTTTATTCCCGTGACACCTAAAGAAACAGTGAGGTGAGGTTGGACTAATGAGATGGGGAAGTCCTATATAGGGAGATCTTCACCGCAGAGTTGGCCCCCAAAAGTCTATTCGCTTTCAGTTCTTCTCTGGGCTCCTCACTGATCTGTGTGTCCTATCCTATCCCTGCAGGTGGTGGAACAACTTTGCAGTGTGAAACATGAGTCCAAGTTTTCCTTCCCTGACACAAAACTGCAGCTGCTGTAATTAACATCACTCGATGTGGTCCCTGCCAGTTAGGCTCTAATGGTTTGTTTCTGAAAAACTTTATCATAACCCACTACCTGGGATGATTGTGTGTCCATCTTCTGGTGGATTCTGCCAACATGACTCAACTCTTTCTCTGGAACTCTGTATTGCCTTTGTTAGGTTTTCACAGTAAGCGATCTGAGGCAATGTGCACGTCAGCATTTCTAAGATCAATCCCACCTGGCATCTGCATTGGGCGTCCTTTAATGATCTCATGCGGACTTAGACCTACGGATCTGTTAAGTGACGCTCTCATGCTACATAGTACCGCTGGCAACGCTTCAACCCATGGCACTCCTTTCTGATGCATTTTGCTTAGCCTGGTTTTAAATGATCGGTTTGCATGTTCAACCTGTCCTGACGCTTGTGGCCTATAAGGGCAGTGTAGGTTCCATATAACCTTCAACATCTTAGACACTTCCTTGACTACCTGTCCTGTGAAGTGTGTACCTTGTCAATGCAATCTGGCAATCCCCATCTGGGAATGAAATCAGTGAAAAGACATTTCGCAGTATGTGCTGCTGTGGCAAGTCCTGTTGGATAAGCCTCTATCCATCTTGAGAACTTGTCCCTACCAAATCACTACCAAAACGTCAGTTTTCCCCTTACAAGGAGGCAAAGAGATGAAACCGACTTGCAAGTTACGGAAGGGTCCTGGTGGAGCTGGAGTATATGTTGCTGTTGTAGCTGCTGCTGGTACATCATTATTTTTTTGACATGTAACACATCTCTTTACAGTTTCAGTGGCTACATCACACACACTGCTGTCCTACATGGCCACACCTCCTGTCAATCACTCAGATCCTTCTGAACGGTAGAGATGCGCGATAGTCTGCTATGATAGTCTAGACTAGTGCACGCACGCATTTACAGTGTGTTCTTAGATTTTACGGCTCAATAAACAAAAAGTTAATTAAGAGACTTTTAGACATAATATTGCCGATCTTTGCTCTTTTGCTTTCAACAAATATTAATCCAAACAGCTACCACTGTTTTGCGTCTCTGAGCAACACAATGCCGTTTCGTTTCTGAATGAATCACCCGTTTGAATGATTCGGTTCACAATGACTCACTTATTAAGAGTGATTTGCTGCCATCTGTTGGCGGTTTTAATTTCACAGTTCGATTTTTCTGACTTTTTCATGTTTCAAATAATTTAAAATATCAGTATTTAATGTATAATATTTAATTTATCAAAACAATATTTATGCATTTGTAACTGCAGTTAAATGAATGAATGAATTAATTATTTTTTGATTAAACAGAGAGAAAATATATCAAATATAATAATTTGACTCAAAGGGTAAAGGACACTTTTAGAAAAAACTCACTTTATAAAGGTTTGTCCATAATTTGTCAAAACAATTTTAAACATATTGGAAAAGATAAACTTCTCTCAGTGTGAATTAAAAATGTGAATTAACTTTTAAATTAATGAACAAACTATACCTTCTCTATTTGCAGAGAATGGATTATTCATTGCAACATTTAATTTAATTTTCATGTTTAAGGAACAGTTACCTTGGAAAATAATGTATGCTACTACTGCCTGCTGACTTGTTGTTAAACCTATATTAATATCCAATTTAGGATCTTAAAACATCTTAAGATGCACACATTTAAGTCAGGAAAAATTTCCCAGGTCCGGTAGGGATTGTTGTGGGGGGAGTGAATAAGTGCTCTCTCCACCTTCAATACCACGACTGAGGTGAGACCCTTAAGCAAGGCACTGTTTCCCCAGCTGCTCCCTGGGCGCTTATTGGAATTGGTGACTTGTAACTTGTAATGGAGTAATTTTTACAGTAAGTAATTTGTACTTTTACTCAAGTATGGTTTTCAGGTACTCTGGTGACCGGTGCACGCTGTAAAACAACATTCGGGGCTGTGAGGGTTGTTAACCAATTTCCCCAGCGAGAGGAGGTGACAGAAGTGACTTTTGCTTGATTCATTAGTGCAGATACTTCATGAGGACATTTTACATTTACTGTCCGTCCTAACACCATTCCTGATGAAGCTTGAAGAGCTAAATGAACTGCTTGTACTGATCTGAGGCATGGGCCCATTCCTTGAGCGACTATGTCAAGTTTGCCAAGAATAGTAATGAATGGGGTGTAAACTACCCCCATGATCTTGCATGAGACATGCAGTCATGAATCTTAAATGTTCGTGAACATAACGAAACAAAAGGCTTGTCAGATTGTGCACATCCTAATGCTGGCACTTGACATAGTGCTTTCTTCAAATCATTGAAAGCTTTGAGGTGTATTTCTTCCATACAAATTGTATCAGAATTCTACAGTATACAGGTCTACAGTATAACCTGCTGTTCCTAAAAATGATCGGAGTGTTTTAATGGTAGTAGGTGGAAGTATTCTTTTGACTGATTCAGCTCGATCATGTGTAATGGATCTATTTCCTGCACCTGTATTGTATCTATTTCCTGTATTGTTTGACCCAGAAAAGTGACTTGATTTTTTGCAATTTGAGCTTTTTGAAAGCTACATTTGAGTCCTTTCTTATGCAAATAGTCCAACAATGCTGCCAATTCAGTTTGTTTTATGTACCTCATGATCTGTTGAGGCAAACAAAATATCATCAACATATTGAATCATAGTGGACTGTTTGACTGGACATTCTGAGTCACACATATTTTTTGGTGAGATATATGGAGGCCTTGAGGAAGGCTCCGCCATTGGTATTGTTCATAATCAACTGTGAAAGCTAACCATGGCTGGCTGTCAAGGGTATAGAAAATAATCCATTAGACATATCAATTACTGAAAAAACCTTACAATCTAATGGTAAGCCATTACAAATGGTAGATGGATCTGCCACTAGGGGTGTGATTTTTTTTTTTTCAATATGTTTATTGGCTACTCTGTAGTCTATTGTGAGTCTCCGTGTCCCATTAGCTTTCTTGATGGGCCATATAGGTGAATTACAGGGACTGTTAGTTTTAACAAGCACTTCTTGTTTCAGCAACTTTTCAATAATAGGTTTGATTCCCTAAATAGCTTCTTTGCTAATTGGATATTGTTTGGAGGAGGTGTTCCTGTTAATTTAACTGGTTCTACACCTGTGAGAAAACCCACAATCATCTTTATCTTTAGCCCAAATTGGATGATTCTGTAAGAAAGCGTATTCAGGAGTGATCTCATTACTGGTTGAAACTTCTGCTGAAGCAATTTTTATGCTAGATGATTCTGAGGACATGTCTAAAGTTAGATGTACTTGTCTCAGAAGATCCATGCCTAGAATTGCACCTCTATGGGCGAGGTTTCATACAAAACAGAATCTTCACCTACTACACCAGTTAACAAAGTTTGGATTTCTTGTACGGAATGTTTAAATCTTTTGCCAATTTTGTAGGAACTACAGTAATTTCTGCACCTGTATCAAGCAAAAAGTCAATCTCTTTCTCTTGTATGCTACCTTTCACAAAAATTATTTTGTCATTGTGATGGATTACAGGTGAAAGGTAGCTATTCACAGCCCCGACAATTAGTTTTTTTCCTGTTTTTTTTGTGCTCTTAGAAGAGCCTGAGTGAGCTGTCCTAATGTTTCACTGGTCATTTGTGGAGGTACTTCAGGATTATAGGCAGGCTGAGAAGGAGCAGAATTATGCATAGCAAATCTGTTGTCTAAATCGTTAGACAGTTAAGTCTAAACTTAGTAGTAGTCTACTTTAGTAGTCTACTTAAGAAGTTATTTGTGTTTCTTAGAAAGAAAATGTAAAAGGTTTAGGCTACTTTGCATTTTACATTGAAAGTGGTAACCTATTTTAGTCTAGGAAACATACATGAATGTGTGATGTAAGACCTCATAGTGAACAGACAGAGATGCCGAAGGACAACATTCCAAAGAGAATCTTAAAATCTTCTCCTAAATGGTTCATGAGTCATAAAACTGATCAATGACCAGCTTCGACTCCTAAAGGTCTGGAAAACTCCCAGGGACCACGTCCATGAGAGAAGGAAAAGAAACCTCATAAGGAGTAACAGAACTTGAATTGATCTCTTGTTGATTTGTGCCCACAACCAGTTCATAAACAATGAATCGCAGAGCCTAATGCCATTAACACCGGACAGCTAAAGTGTTGAACTTTGACCACAAACTAGTGCAAATTCAGGACAGCGGACATTCATACAACACAGTCTTTGATTAACACTCTGGGAAAACTCCCTAAAACGCGCTTTGCGTGTGACCCACGTTGACCTGTCCAGCACGCACACACCAGCCCCACCTTCTCTAAGGAGCATGCGGTTTCTGTGTCCTGAACAAAGAGGTGCTGGAATGTCTTTGGAAGGAACAAAACTATTTATCGATATCAGAAGCAAATATGTATGTCATGTTTTTCATTTATGCATTCTGTATGTTGGTGTTTGTGATAGTGGGTTACCACGTAACTACGTACATCGTGTGAGCATGTTATTGGGTGAATGAAGTTTAATAGGTATCCTATGTCTTAATAATAGGCAAGTTTAGTAGAACGCAGCAGACGTGGAGGACTATAATGTGATAAGAGCTCGCTCAAGTACTGAGGAGCTAAGCCATTCAGCTAAGGAGCTGAGGAGCTAAGCCATTCTCCAAACATGGCTTTCAGATGAAAGATTGCTATCAAACAACACACCTAGGTTCCTAACTGATAAAGAAGAACTGACAGAGTAGCCATCAAGTGTTAGACAGTCTTCTAGATTATTACCTGTGGGATTTTTAGGTCTGATAATTAATACCTCTGTTTTGTCAGAATTTAACAGTAAGAAGTTACTTGACATCCAATTGTTTATATCAGCTATGCATTCCTTTAGTTTTTCAATTTGGTGTGTTTCACCTGGCTGAGAAGAAATACAGGTCCTTTTCAAGAAATTAGCATATTGTGATAAAGTTCATTCTTTTCTGTAATGTGCTGATAAACATTATAATTTTATATATTTTAGATTCATTAAACACAACTGAAGTAGTTCAATCCTTTTATTGTTTTAATATTGATGATTTTGGCACACAGCTCATGAAAACTCAAACAATTAGCATATTACTTCCGACCAATAAAAGAAAAGTGTTTTTATTACAAAACAAGTCAACCTTCAAATAATTATGTTCAGTCATGCACTCAATACTTGGTTGGGAACCCTTTTGCAGAAATGACTGCTTCAATGCGGCGTGGCATGGAGGCAATCTGCCTGTGGCACTGCTGACCCAGAGTGTTGGGTCTTGTGTCCCTCAACTTTCTCTTCACAATATTCCACAGATTCTCTATGGGGTTCAGGTCAGGAGAGTTGGCAGGCCAATTGAGCACAGTAATACCATGGTCAGTAAACC
>JAUYWG010000023.1:92723-110868 GCA_034779775.1 Enteromius afrohamiltoni | reverse complement strand
TATAAATAAAAGTGACTAGACTTGACTTATATCAACTCTGATACTCGCCTGTTGCCCCGATCTCTGCCTGGACTTCGACTTTGTGAATCTTGCCTGTTGCCTCGAACCTTGCCTGGACTGTTTACTCTGATACTTGCTTAATACCCAGACCTTCTGCCTGTTTCACGGCCTGTTTTGATCTGCCTCCATTGTGTTGTTTGACCCTGAATTGTCTGACCATGCACCTGTTTGATAAATGGCATGCAAATGGATCTAACATCTGTTGAGTCTCTGTCCAAGATGTCACAGAAAACTTCGCCAGAACCAGATCCAGCGGCTGTTTACCAACTAGCCAAGGAGGTGAATCGTCAGAGTGGGCTATTGAACACATCACCAGCAGCTTGAAAAGCTGACGTGATCTTCTGAGAAAATGGGTCAAGCGTTACAGGCTCTTAACACGTCCGTTCAAGCGCTGAACACTGCCATTGCTCAGTCGCTTCAGCTACCATCTCGCAGCCCGCTGGACATGCTGCTGCTAAAGCAAGGAACCACCTCGGCAGCCGAATTCACTCTGCACTTCCACACCCTGGCTGCTCAGACCGGATGGCCACCAGAACCTCTGAAAGCACTTTACCTAAAAGCCCTGAATAATGAACTACAGTCTGAATTGGCCTGCCACGATGAGGGCAGAATATTTGAGCAATTCATGGAACTCATCCAGCTTAATCCAGAATCCAGAATTTATCCATCCAGCCGTTCACGCCGCCCCAAAGCATCCGTACCTGCACGCTCATACTCCTCAGCTCATGTTTCTTAAATCCCAGAACCCATGCAAATCGGAAAAACCCATCTGTCTGAGGCGGAACGATTAAAGTGACTGAGAGAGAATCTCTTCCTATACTGTGGTCAGTCAGGACACGTCAGAGCCGATTGCCCGGTGCGGCTTTCTCGCTCCATGACCTCTCGGATGAGTTATGGCTCAACTGAGCTTTCCATGACATTGCCAGTCACCATTGTAGTAAAGGGTCAAATCACTGCTATGGCATTCATAGACTCAGGACCAGATGGTAATTTTGTTGATGAGTTGTTTGCTAAACGTTTCCATCTCCCTTTGCTTCTGTGTGGACTGTGGATGGCCATCGCAGCCCTAGATCGCCGACCATTGGGTACCGGAGAAGTTTCCCTACACCACCCAGGATTTAGAGCTTCTTATCGGCCCAATGCATTTAGAAACCATTCGTCTTTTTACCATTTACTCACCTGATCATCCCATCATTCTCGGCTTACCCAGGCTTGAGCTCCACAACCCCACAATTTCCTGGGCAGATCGTCAGATCCTCAAGTGGTCAATGCATTGTCAATCACACTGTCTCCAACCCATTCCAGCTCACCTTGTAGACACCCCTGCAGTCTCCGAAGAGGATTACAGCACTCTTCCTGCTGAATACTATGACCTCAAGGAAGCCTTCAGCTAAAGGAAAGCTACTTACCTGCCTCCTCACAGTCCCTACGATTGCACAGTTGAACTCCTGCCTGGAGCCACACCTCCGAAGGGTAGAGTCTTTCCACTCTCTCAGCCTGAGACCGAGAGCATGAAGGCCTATATTCAAGAGGAACTGAACTAGGGGTTTATCAAACCATCTACCTCACCTGCTTCAGCCGGATTTTTCTTTGTCAAGAAGAAGGACAGCAGCCTGAGACCAAGCATTGACTATCGAGGTTTGAATGAGGTAACATCAAATACCGCTACCCTCTACCTTTGGTTCCTGCTGCCCTAGAACAGCTACTTTACCAAGCTCGATCTACATAGTGCTTATAACCTCATCCGAATTTGTAAAGGTGATGAATGGAAGACAGCCTTCTCAACTACCACTGGGCACTACGAATATCAGGTTATGCTGTTTAGGCTTGCCAATAGTCCCTCTGTCTTTCAAGCGCTGATTAATGATTTATTCCGAGAGGATCTCAACCAAACTGTGATCGTTTACATCGATTACATAATTATCTATTCAGAGACACTCACCGAACACATCCAACATGTTCATCATGTCCTATATCTGCTCATCCAGCATCACGTTTATGCCAAGCTCTCTAAGTGTGAATTTCACCAAACCAGAATTGCCTTCCTTGAATACATCATTGGCCACGAGGAAGTAACTATGGACCAATACAAAGTTTCATCCGTGCTCAACTGGCCATGACCCAGAACTTTGAAGGACTTACAGAGGTTCCTGGGGTTCGCAAATTTCTACTGCCGGTTTATCAGGAATTTCAGTCAAGTAGCGGCACCACTCACTTCCATGACTAAGAAAGGAACTAATATTCTCCAATGGACCCCTATGAGTGACCAATCCTTAAAGGATTTAAAGACTTGTTTCACCACTGCACCCATACTCCGACATCCAGACCCAGAATTCATCGTAGAGGTGCACGCTACCTTTACCCTATGATAGTTCTGACTAACCTGATACTTACCTTGGATTGTTTATATTGACTCTGATACTCACCTGTTGCCCCGATCTCTGCCTGGACTTCGACTTTGTGAATCTCGCTTGTTGCCTCGAACCTTGCCTGGACTGTTTACTCTGATACTTGCCCCAACCTTCTGCCTGTTTCACGGTCTGTTTTGATATACCTCTTTTGTGTTGTTTGCTCCTGATTTGACCCCGCATTGTCTGACCATGCACCTGTTTAATAAACGGCATGCAAATTGAATCTAACGACTGTTGAGTCTCTGTCCCAGATGTCACAGAAAGAAATGCCTGCATGAGGGAGAGGAAGATGAGTACCAAGACAATTGAGAGGATTTGGACAATGACAATTGAGAGGAGTTTGACAAGGACAAGGGAGAGGAGTTGGGCAAGGTATAGGGAGAGGAGTTAGAATGTGTGGTGGCACTCAAAGGACCAGAGCTAGGGTAACTGACATAGTGGCATCCATTGTCCGTATTTTCAGAGAAACCAACAGGTTGGATATTGCTTCTCCTACAGCAAAGTGTAAATAATTATACACTTTACTGTATTACAGTAGAGTGACTGTATGCCTCCGGTCTCTAATATGTTACTGTATTTTGTCCCTGGTTTTTATTTTTACCTAAACTGTAAATTTTATAAAGCTACTCTGATATGGTTATTCATTTTTTTGTATTGAATTTCTGCAGCAAAAGAAACAAAATGCATGCATTTACTAAACCCAACAAAACAAAAATGTAGAAAGGCGTCAAATATAAGGGCAGACTTGACACATGAAATAATGCAGTTTCTGTCATTTTAGCTGATGATAGTGTTTTTTTGTCAATGTGTTATGATTGACTAAATGTTCCTGTTGGAAGAGAAAATGTGTTTGTGTTTTGAATAATTATTTGATTTTGAAACATGTTTGCAGTGTTTTGCTAGACATAGTGTACTGCGGTAGTTTATTATTGTATTTTGAAAGTTAGTTTTGGGGTTTAGTTTACAATGGTGATTTTGAGCATGAAATGAACCGTTTTGCCAATTGTGTGTTTTAGGTGTGTTGCTGCGTTAAGAGTTTAGAAAATGTTTTGAAAAAACTCATAGCGATTGTAAAAAACTTTAACGGTTTCGAGTGAAGAGCTTTATTTTGACCTGAAAATAGGATGTTTGGGAAATTGGGTGAGAAGTTATGGATTTGTGTTTACTGTTGTGAGAATATGAAGCATAGTTTCAAGAAATGTGTTTAAGCCATCGAGAAAAACTGTAATACAGTGCAGTCGTCCTGTCCCCTATGCAGAAAAAACACCCCCAGAGCATGATGCTTCCAGCCCCATGCTTCACTGTAGGTATGGTATTATTGGGATGATACTGTTGTGAAACTTCTTTCAGAGAGCCCAGTGATACACTCTGGATTGGAAGCAAAATTCTCTTTATTCTGAAGATACTGTTTTTGCGCGCCACAAGAAGTCTGGTCGGGTCACGCTGAATGCAGAACTCTAGTCCAGGGATGCAGCCATCTTCTTTGTTTGTGGTAGGAGCTGAATTTAGTAAACATGGAGAGCTTGGGGAGAAGTGTGTGCAGGAGTGCAGCATGGAGAAGCAGGAGGAGATGTGATGTAGCATGTACTTCTGTTGTATATCCCGTTCCGATTAACTTTGAATAAGTCACAGGTGGAGATGGGTGTGCTACCCATGAAATTCCTGCTTTTACTGAAGGTGGGTGTGACATGCAAATGTTCTTTCCAACAAAAAAGGCATTTCTTGACATGTTCATCAGTTCTATGAATATGTTGTTTCTGGTGTCTGTAGCTTGTGCAATGTCCATGATGATTATTAAAATGACGATTTTGATTGTGTTGATGGATTACCGAAGTTTCCTATGTATGATTCTCTGCATTGTGTTTTTTTTTTTTTTAATCTTCTGTCTTCCGTGACAGTTGGCTCAGCGATCTTCTGGTTCTTTAAAGTTTTTTGAATCTTCGTACACAGCTGTTGATCTGTATGGGTCTCAGAACAGCCATCAAGGTTTATCTGCACAGAGTAAGAAAGAAAACAAAAGACGACAGAGCAGAAGAATGCAAACTATTGCCCCTGAAAAGTCTGGCGCTTTTCAGTTCTTCTCTGGGCTCCTCACTGATCTGTGTGTCCTATGAAAATGAAAATGAAGAAAACAAACGGGGTGCGCTGTCTGCTACGTTGGTCTGCATGATCTTCAATGAGTCACTAAAATGAAACTGAAACTCAGCAAATACTCCACACAGCGACATGAGTTATATCTGTAGAAAGCTTGATATATCTACTATTACAGTAAGACAGTCTAATCGAAAACAAATATTCTGTGATAAAGTAATTCACATGAAACCAGCTCCATGTCCAGTCTTCCGCGTCTCCTTCATTATCTCTTAATGCGACCACGCCCCAGCGCTGCATGAACAAAAGATATGACAATCATCCACACGGAGCGCGCAGCATGTAAACACCCACATCAGCATAAACAAAGCAGAGAGAGTTTACCTGAGGTTCATCCCGGATACTGTACGCTTCGTGCTGAGAGGAACGGATTAACGTTACATCAGACAAGAAGAATGCAGACGTCGTAATGAGTGAGTAATGCTTATTTCTTGTATTAGCTTGCTTGTTATTGTTGCTTAAACGTGAACAAATTTGATTGAACTGAATTTTGCTTTTCCCAAACTATAATTCCTGACTGAAATTTTTTAAATGAGTGAAACGTTTTGAATACAACATCTAAATTTCTTTGGACGCAATGCTGTTTCTAAGCTCCATATAGTAGACCATAAAACAATACTGTATGATAATAGTGCATGATGAATGCTATGAGTCTAAGAATGTTTAGACCATATTATTAATCTATTCACAAATCTATTTTATAAATATATATCTGTAGATGTTTATATATATATGTTTTTTAGTGATCAGAATCACAGCAGGACAGAGTCCTGTCTCCTCACGCTGATGACCTCTTGGTGCACTGATATTTACTATCACTAGACTGATATTCTCTTGTAAAACAAGCTTTTATTTTTCTTGAAAAGAAGCAGCAAACACTTAAATATCAGATATTACATAGAAGTTTCACTTGTTGAACAGAATCTGTTTTCAGGATTGACTCAAAGTCTGTTAACATCTCTGAAGTTAGATCAGTTTGCTCAATAATTTATCTTTGTTACCTTCATTATGTATATTTTAATTATACTGTGTTTTAAATAAAATACAAATCATTTCAAAAAACAGTTTTTTCTCACATCTACTTACATTTATTGTTACCTGCCTTACCTGTCAGTGTCACTAATGGCCCATTAGGGGAGTGGTCTTTGTCTCTTCAGGTGATAATCACTGAATATTAATGACCATTATCACTCCCCTGCATACTGGCTTTCAGCCTCAAAACATGTCTTTTAAAATTTAAAACACTATATTGTTTTCTCTGAAAAAGTAAGTGGAATGATTTTCACATCATTGTGAAGTAAATATTCTAGCCTAATACACTGGTTACTCAATACTGTGCAGGACTATTAAGCATGAGTTAAATGGCCTTATTTCAGCAAGTTTTATTTTCACAAAACATACAAACCATGCATAATATTTTTTCCTAAAAAATGCAAAAATGTAAATTCAATTTGGTCACATATTATTGTAGAACAGTTTGTGCTGATTACAAGAAAAAATACAGGTTGGTCAATAATATGTTATAAGTAGCTGAAAAAAGCTATCAGAACATGTCCAAACATCTCAAGGGCCCCAAAATCACCTCAGACCCCAGAGGGTTAACATCACTTGATGTCGTCCCTGCCACTTAGGCTCTAATGGTTTGTTTTTGAAAGACTTTATCATAACCCACTGACCTGGGAGGATTGTGTGTCCACCTTCTGGTGGGTTCTGCCAACATGACTCAACTCTTTCTCTGGAACTCTGTACTGCCTTTTTTAGATTTTCACAGTAAGCGATCAGGGCATCTGTGGCAATGTGCACGTCAGCATTCTAAGATCAAACACTCCTGGCATCTGCATTGGGCGTCCGGTAATGATCTCATGCAGACTTACACCTATGGATCTGTTGGGTGACGCTCTCATGCTACATAGTACCGCTGGCAGCGTTTCGACCCATGGTACTCGTTCCTGATGCATTTTGCTTAGCCTGGTTTTGATTGATCGGTTTGCACATTCAACCTGTCTTGACGCTTGTGGACTGTAGGGATAGCATAGGTTCCATTTAACTTTCAACATCTTAGACACTTCATTGACTATCTGTCTTGTAAAATGGGTACCTTGATCTGAGTCAATGGCAATCCCCATCTGGGAATGAAATCAGTGACAAGACATTTCGTATGTGACCTTGTGGAGCTGCAGTATGTGTTGCTGTTGTAGCTGCTGCTGGTACATCATTATTTTCATGTAACACATCTTTTGACTGTTTCAGTGGCTACACTTCTAAATTTTGGATTCCACCATTGATTTGAGAACCTGTGATTCATTGTTGCTGGACCACTGTGACCCAAATTTGTTGGGTATTTGTTGAGCCAAATATGGCAGCAGTGATTCAGGAGCAATGAATTTTCCTCCTTTGGCCCAATAGACAGATTAATCCACTGTGGCTCCTTTGACTAACCAAATTGATGCTTCATACAGTGGGACTTATTTGTACAGATCAATAATTGATGCAGGAGGCAGAAGTGTGTTCTGTGGCACCTGCGCACACATCAGCAAGACCATTACCTATAGCTTCCGCAGTATTAGCTGTGAGATGTGCTTTCACTTTGATCACAGCTAATTTCTTTGGAAGTTTCATGGCAAACATGAGATCTTTCACTAATCCAGCATTCTTAATGGGGGATCCAGCAGAAGTCAGAAACTGTCTACTGTGCCAAATTATTCCAAAATCATGGACAACCCCATAAGAATATCTGTAATCAGTGTAGATATTTGCATTTGATCCTGACGCTAGTGTGCATGCTCTAGTTAAGGCCATAAGTTCTGCAGCTTGAGCTGAAAAATGATCTGACGACCTGACGCTATCACCTCAGTGGTGGATGTTACTGCATAACCTGCTCGTCTATTACCTTCAATAACTTGAGCGGAACCATCAAAAACAACTCCATTTCTGAATTGTCTATGGGAGATTCTGCTATTTCACTTGTAGATGTGTATGTAAACGTAACACAATCATGAGTCATTTCTCCCTCATGCTCTAAAACCCTTTCAGTCATTGCAGACATCATATACGAGGATGGGTTTATGACCGGTGCATGCTGTAAAACAATATTCAGGGCTGTGAGGGTTGTTAACCAATTTCCCCAGCGAAAGGAGGTGACAGAAGTGACTTTTGCTTGATTCATTAGTGCAGATACTTCATGAGGACATTTTACATTTACCATCTGTCCTAACACCATTCCTGTTGAAACTTGAAGAGCTAAATAGACTGCCTGCACTGCTCTGAGACATGGGCCCATTCCTTGAGCGGCTATGTCAAGTTTGTCAAGCTTGATCTTGCATTAGACATGCAGTCATGAATCCTACATTTTCATGAACATAAAGAACAAAAGGCTTGTCAGACTGCGCAAATCCTAATGCTAGCGCTTGACATAGTGTTCTCTTCAAATCATTGAAAGCTTTGAGGTGAATTTCTTTCATACAAATTATATCAGAATCTTTAACCTGACCTTTCAATAAACCATAGAGTGGCTGAGCCATCGAGGCATAGTCTTCAATCCAAGGTCTACAATAACCTGCTGTTCCTAAAAATGATTGTTTTAATGGTCGTAGGTGGACGTATCTTTTTGACTGATTCAGCTCGATCTTGTGTAATGGATCTATTTCCTGTATCAATTGTTTGACCCAGAAAAGTGACTTGATTTTTTCAATTTGAGCTTTTTGAAAGCTACATTTGTGTCCTTTCTTATGCAAATAGTCCAACAATGCTGCCAATTCTGTTTTATGTACCTCATGATCTGTTGAGGCAAACAAAATGTCATTGACATATTGAATCACAGTGGACTGTTTGACAAGACCTTCTGGGTCACACAAATCACATCTTAGAGCCTAATATTTTGTTGTAGCTATACAGAGGCCCTGAGGTAATCTCCTTCACTGGTATTGCTCATAATCAACTGTGAAAGCTAACCATGGCTGGCTGTCAGAGTGCAAGGGTATGGAAAAGAATCCATTAGACATATCAATTACTGAAAAAACCTTACAAATGGTAGATGGATCTGCCACTAGGGGTGTGATTTTTTCAATATGTTTATTAGCTACTCTGTAGTCTATTGTGAGTCTCCATGTCCCATTAGCTTTCTTGATGGGCCATATAGGTGAATTACAGGGACTGTTGGTTTTTACTAACACTCCTTGCTTTAGCAATTTTTCCACAATAGGTTTGACTTTCTTAATAGCTCCCTTGCTAACTGGATATTGTTTGGTAACAGGAGGAGGTGTTCCTGTTAATTTAACTGGTTCCACACCTGTGAGAAACCTGCAATCATCCTTATCTTTAGCCCAAATTGGATGATTCTGTAAGAAAGGGTATTCAGGAGTGATCTCATTACTGGTAGAAACTGAAACTGAAGCAATATTTATGCTAGCAGATTCTGAGGACATGTCTAAAGTTAGATGCACTTGCCTCAGAAGATCCATGCCTAGAATTGCACCTGTATTTAATGGAGCACATAACAATTTAGTAGTCAAAGTTTTTGGGCCTAATTGCACCTCTATGGGCGAGGTTTCATCAGTTACTACATCATACTACATCAGTTAAACAAAGTTTAGATTTCTTGTACGGAATGTTTAAATCTTTTGCCAATTTTGTAGGAACTACTGTAATTTCTGCACCTGTATCAAGCAAAAAATTCAACCACTTTCTCTTGTATGCTACCTTTCACAAAAATTATTTTGTCATTGTGATGGATTACAGGTTAAAGGTACAGCCCCAACAATTCATTCTTTTTGTGATCTTAGAAGAGCCTGAGCAAGCTGTCCTAATGTTTCACTGGTCACTTGTGGAGGTACTTCGGGATTATAGGCGGGCTGAGAAGGAGCAGAATTATGCATAGCATTTCTTTTCTTATCTTGCAACTTCTTCCTACACTCTTTTCCCCAATGTCCTAATTTTCCACAGTAATTGCATTTCCCTTCTTTTTTAAACCATCACTTGTCTTGATTTGTGCTAAACGTAGCTGTTGAAACTCTCACTTTTTCCTTAACATCAGCATCTCTTTCCAGCATCAGCATGTCTAGGTTATGTCTGAGAGTTCGATTAGCCCAAGTAAGGTTTAAAAATGGCAAAACATTCCTGTACTCAGCTACCAGACCGTCTGACCAGATGCAGACTAGAGGTCCTCTGTCATCCAGCACCCTTTCAGAATTGTCTACTATTCCACAAGTTGCCGCTGTCTGACAAAACTTTACAGTGTATTCACTCACAGTATCATCTTTCTTTTGCACACAGCTAGTGATTCTGGACCACTCTATTTTGGGTCCCATCAGAACACCTTCTTTCAAATAGCTTTTACTGGCATGTTGTAATTCAGAAGTAACAGCATGTTCAAAACTGTTAAATTCAGATTTAGTTAGAATCTGTGACAAAAGCTGAGTGACTTCTGCTAACGACTTGTCATAGAGACGCATCTTCCTAATCAATGCTCTTCTAAATTTAGAAAAATTTGTTAGAAAAACCTCAGTTCCCTAAGATCTCCTCCGAGCAACACACACCTTGCAAGTCAGGATAAATGTTATCAGGCTGACTATCTTCCATATAATTTTTTGCTGAAGCTTTGTTATGATTAAATTTCAAATTAGTATATAAACCATATATAGGTCTAATCAAATGCAAATGGCATGAGTGTATCCAACAATGAAGCAATATTATAGAGGAGGAAGAGGAGTCTGTGTCAGAGTTGGTTGGCAAGGACTACAGTTTTTTTTTACGATTGCTTAAACACTAAAATTAAACTTTTTCCACAATTAGCAAAATCTTACACTCAAGGGGCAAAACACAAGGCTAGATTTGCACAACTGTAAGAACATTATCAGCTTCACACTATTTGCAAAACATTACACACAGTAATTTGCAAAACACTAAACACACTTGTATGCATCAGACACATAAGTACATCATGATGTCACGTCCTTGCAATTCCAAAGCACTGATACAAATCTGATACAGTTTTTTTTTACCATTGCTTTTAACATCAGCATCTCTTTCCAGCATCAGCATGTCTAGGTTATGTCTGAGAGTTCGATTAGCCCAAGTAAGGTTTAAAAATGGCAAAACATTCCTGTACTCAGCTACCAGACCGTCTGACCAGATGCAGACTAGAGGTCCTCTGTCATCCAGCACCCTTTCAGAATTGTCTACTATTCCACAAGTTGCCGCTGTCTGACAAAACTTTACAGTGTATTCACTCACAGTATCATCTTTCTTTTGCACACAGCTAGTGATTCTGGACCACTCTATTTTGGGTCCCATCAGAACACCTTCTTTCAAATAGCTTTTACTGGCATGTTGTAATTCAGAAGTAACAGCATGTTCAAAACTGTTAAATTCAGATTTAGTTAGAATCTGTGACAAAAGCTGAGTGACTTCTGCTAACGACTTGTCATAGAGACGCATCTTCCTAATCAATGCTCTTCTAAATTTAGAAAAATTTGTTAGAAAAACCTCAGTTCCCTAAGATCTCCTCCGAGCAACACACACCTTGCAAGTCAGGATAAATGTTATCAGGCTGACTATCTTCCATATAATTTTTTGCTGAAGCTTTGTTATGATTAAATTTCAAATTAGTATATAAACCATATATAGGTCTAATCAAATGCAAATGGCATGAGTGTATCCAACAATGAAGCAATATTATAGAGGAGGAAGAGGAGTCTGTGTCAGAGTTGGTTGGCAAGGACTACAGTTTTTTTTTACGATTGCTTAAACACTAAAATTAAACTTTTTCCACAATTAGCAAAATCTTACACTCAAGGGGCAAAACACAAGGCTAGATTTGCACAACTGTAAGAACATTATCAGCTTCACACTATTTGCAAAACATTACACACAGTAATTTGCAAAACACTAAACACACTTGTATGCATCAGACACATAAGTACATCATGATGTCACGTCCTTGCAATTCCAAAGCACTGATACAAATCTGATACAGTTTTTTTTTACCATTGCTTAAGCACAATTTTGGAAACAGGGCCCAGTTTGTCAAAACACTACAGACAATTACAGTTTTTTATGATTGCTTAAGCACAATTTTGAAAACTTGGCCTACTTTTTCAAATCACTACACAATTACCACAACCTTAAAACACTTTTAGCAAGTCTAATACTCAGTAATTAGAGTATTGTAAATGAAGTACACAGAAAAAGTGCAACTACACTACACTGTAAAATCCAATTACTCAAAAAAAAATCATGCAAACCGATTGCCTTGAAAAAACGTAAAAAAAGTAAAGTCAAATAAGAATTGTAATTTGTATTTACAAAGGTTTATTTAGTGTTGCTTATTCATGTAACAGTTCCTGCAACTTGGAATTTCTTTGTTGTATTTACTTAAACGTCAGTCTAATTTACTCAATAAAAGCATTGCCTTAAAATAGAAAGTAAGCATTACTCAATTATCTAAACATCCATTACAAATGAACGATAACAATGTTCTTTATAACACACACATACAATTTCAAACCAGTTTAAGGTAGTGACAGTTCAAATTTATAGGTAATGATATTTAATACAATTTTAAAACAAAGCAAAAACAATCTGATTTGGGAAATGCTTGCAAACAGTAGAGATATGATTTAGTGTGGCACTGGGCTGGACACACAAGTTGTCAAGAGTTGTTTTTTTCTATCACAGGTCAAATATCTCACTGTAAATGTTCTTCACAGTATTTGATAATCCAAATGTAGCAGTAATTCAAATGTAGCACAGGCCAGTCCGTAAGCAAATGGTTGAGGCAGATTCTTTGCAGTACTTTCCTGAACAACGATGGCAGAAGACACAGGGTCCAAGCAGAGAAGATCCGGAGAAGTACTTCATCTTCAGTGATAGTCAGAACCCCAACAGACACTAGTGCCCAGACTGCATCAACATCAGACACCTGTAAAGAACACAATAAACACAATATTAGAAGGGAAATGTGGATGATCAACTTTCAGTGACTTTTATTTTCTGAACACAAATGAAGACATTTAAAAAAGAGAGAACAAAAAAAAGAAAATTTGCGGTGAGCTCACAGCATCTGACATTCTACCAATTGCTCAGAGTCAAGAGACCTTGACAAAAAGATGGAAATATCGTCAGAGGCTGTTCATTGAATCCTGGACTCATCTGATAATTTTTAGGTCTGCTCACCAATCTTCAAACACCACTGCAGAGGTACTCATAGAAGAAAACAAGATGCCATGACAGACATGGAAAACAGGAAGGATTAAATATGTTTTCCTTGGGAAAGATGGATTAATATGTGCATGTTCTGTGTGCACTTCCCATGGAATGGTGTTGAGGAGACCAGTACAGTTACTGTATCCTTTGGAAATTAATAAGTAGTAAAGAGTGGGAGGGGGGATGGTGCAGTTTATGCAGTAATGATAATTTTTGTTGATTAACACGGTAAGGATGCTGTTTGACTGGGATTGAGCTTCCAAAATCAATGTCATGACAAATAACAGTAGTTTGACAGGGAACATCTGAAAATGGTATAGGCAATCTATTAATCAGACATTGATGAAGTTTCTCACAAAAACAGCTGACATAATCCAACACAGATACTGGGCTTGGAATTTCAGAAAGTAGTTGTTCCTGCAGCAGTTTAAGAGGACCCCTCACAATATGGCCAAACACCAGTTCTGTTGGACTGACTCCTGTTTGGTTTTTCTGACGGCAAACATCAACAAGGGTAAACCCATTCCTTTCCAGACTCTAAACAGTATGCACGTAACATCGACTTAAGAGTCTGGTGAAAATTGTTGAAAGTTGGACTTTAGAGCAATTGATAGACTTTGATTGTTGTACTGTGGTTCTCATTTCACCATGGGAGAGGTGGAGGAGGACATTCACGCTCGCGGTAATGATCGGAGGAATCACCGCACCGCGAGCATCAAACCAAACCCGCGGATTGGTTCTCGCCTCGCTATTCGGCAGGGTCCGCCTTCGCCACGCTCCGCCGAACCACGGGAGGTTTTGGTTTCGGTATCGTTTTCACGCCATGGACCGCTGCGCAAAAATGCCTGTGACACCAAATTCACCTCCAGTGGTTTCCTAATCAGACACAGCAAGGAACATTCATGGAATCTTCCAGCAAACACCAATCCAGCACCCGGGATTCCAACGCCACTGAAATCCCTCGAGGTACCCAGCACGGCAATAGGGTTTTCAGTTCCAGCAAAATTCTCCACGGTTCCCAAACCGCGAAAGACTGTTTTTTTCTCCTGCTTCACGTATACACCCCAGCTAGTGTGGTTGCCAGGGCCATCTAAAACCCCCGCGGTTCCCAAACTGCAAAGGAAGGGTTTGAAGGCTGTTTCACGGCATCAGGGACCGTACTCAGCTCAGTCGGTTCAGGTATCACAGCTAAGGGAGCTGTCACACATTCTATCGACTCCTATTCCGCTAGTGATGGGTACCGATGCCATTTCACAGTCACAACCGAGGAAACGGTCATTCATGTTTCCGGTCCGCAGATGACGGGTCCCAGCCTTGTTTCACTGTGTGGCGAGCCATGTAAAGCTCAGTTGGTCCCAGTTTTACAGCCAAAGAAGCTGTTTCATGCCCTGTCAGTCCCGGTAATACAGCCAGGAGTGCTGTTTCAAACCCAGTCGGTCCAGGTCTTGCGGCTAGAGGAGCTAACAGCTGTCCTAGCGATCCCTGAAATGCTAGAGACGGGCTCTGACATCACAGCACGACGAGAGGGGTCGTGTTCAGCACAGCCAGTCTCAGTTATGCAGCCTGACGTGCTCCTCGCGGTTTCTAACCCGCAAATAACGGGTTCCACTACTGTTACATGGTAAGAGGAGCTGTGTACTGCCCAGTCGGTCCCAGTCTTCTGCCCAAGCCGGTTGGTGAACCAGATTGGGTATTACTGGAAACGCGCCAGAGCCAGTGGTGGTACACTAACCACTTGAGTGTATGGCACATAGTCTTAGATCTTAAACTTGACTAACTGGCGCCCAGTTCAGGAAGCAGACAGACTGGCTAAACCGGCTGTCTGCTAGCCGGCTCACATCACCGCAGTCAGTTAATGCTCAGCACATAGTAACTTCTTCACCTAGATATTACACTATAGAGACTGTGTCTGTTCCCCGAACTACAAACATCCCAAACAAATTAACAGTAACAATTTAATTGATGTTCAAAAAATAAACGCTGTTTATAATAGAGAGAAACAAATAATTGAGCTCGGATTACTGAATATCAGGTCACTTTCTACTAAATATTTTTTTGTAAATGATTTGATCAATGATCATAAGCTAGATTTGATCTGTTTGACAGAAACATGGCTAAAACCAAATGAATATATTACTTTAAACGAGTCTACACCCCAGGATTACACCTATAAAAATGAGCCACGTCTGAGAGGCAAATGAGGTGGAGTTGCTACAATTTACAGCAGCATTCTCTGTATTTCTCAGAAGACATGCTTTAAATATAATTTGTTTGAAGTTATGGTGCTGCATTCAACAGTATCTAGAGAAACATGTGATAGCTATAAATCCCCTGTGATGTTTGTACTGGCTACTGTTATACAGGCCACCAGGGCACCACACAGACTTTATTAAAGAGTTTGAGTTAGTACTGGCTGCAGACAAAGTCTTAATTGTTGGTAATTTTAATATCCATGTTGATAAAGAAAAAGATGCGTTAGGATCTGCTTCCTTAGATATTCTGAACTCTATTGAGGTTAGACAAAACGTATCAGGGCCTACTCATTGTCGAAATCATACTCTAGATTTAGTGCTGTCACATGGAATTGATATTAATGGTGTTGAGATCCTGCAGCAAATCAGTGATATCTCAGATCATTATCTAGTCTTGTGTAAACTCCATATAGATAAACCTGTAAATTCGACAACTTCTTACAAGTATGGTAGAACCATCATTTCTACCTCAAAAGACTGCTTTGTAAGTAATGCGCTTAAGAAAGGTAAAAAAACAGTTTGACTCCGTGGTATAATGAGCACACGTGCACCATAAAGAGAGCAGCATGGAAAATGGAGCGTAGCTGGAGGAAAACAAAGCTAGAAGTGTTTCGTTTAGCCTGGCAGGAAAATATGCTAACTTACATTAAAAAGGGCTAGATCTGATTACTTTTAGTATATATTAAAAGAAAACAAACATAACCCACAGTATCTATTCAATATAGTGACTAAATTAACAAAAAATAAAGCATCAACAGGTATTGACCTTTCACAAGACCACAGCAGTAATGACTTTATGCAATATTTTACTTCAAAGATTAATATTATTAGATATAAAATAGAAACAGGAACTAACTCCATTCATGCTGGTTGTTGTGGCAGTAGGTTCTAAGGAACCTAATCAATTCCTGTTTTTTTCGTTCCGCTTGACCGTTAGATTCTGGGTGGTATCCAGAGGTTAAGCTCACATTTATGTTCATCTGCTCGCAGAAGGCTTTCCAGACCCTGGACGTGAACTGGGGGCCCCGATCGGAGACAATGTCTTCTGGAAGACCGTAGAAACGAAATACTTGATCCATTAGTGTTCTTGCGGTCTCCCAGGCGGTTGGTAATTTAGACAGGGGAACCAGTCGACATGACTTAGAGAAGCGATCCACGATTGTGAGGATTGTGGTGTGATGATCGGACAGGGGCAAATCCGTCACGAAATCAATCGCGATGTGAGACCAAGGTCGCTGAGGCACAGGTAGAGGTTGCAGGTCATTGGCGGGATGACTTGGTCATTTGGCAGGCTGTGCATCCCTTGACGAAGTTAGTGATGTCAGGGGTCATTGTGGGCCACCAATAGCGGTTGCTGATGATGTTGAGGGTTGCCAAGATCCCTGGATGACCGGAGCTAGGGTTGTCATGGATCAAGTGGAGCAGACGATCACGGAGTGGGAACATAAATCTTATCCTGGGGGCAATCGGGAGGAGGAGGTTCTGTGGCTTGGGCATCCTGAATTTCTCTTGTGATGTCCCATTGGACCGGGGCTAGAATTAAAGATGGCGAGATTATGTTCTCAGGTTCGTTGGGTCGGGTGTCATAATCATGAAGGCGTGATAGGGCATCGGCCTTACTGTTCTTAGATCCCGGGCGGTAAGTGATCGTGAATTGAAATCTGGTGAAAAACAATGACCAACGAGCTTGGCGTGAGTTCAGTGTCTTGGCCGTCCGTAGATACTCGAGAATACAATGGTCAGTGAAGACAATGAAGGGCTCACTAGCCCCCTCCAGCCAGTGTCGCCATTCTTCCAAGGCTGATTTCATGGCCAGGAGTTCCCTGTCACCCACGTCATAGTTCCTTTCTGCCTGGTTAAGTTTCCGTGAGTAGAATGCGCAGGGTTAAAGTTTGGCTGGGCTGCCTTGCCGTTGGGACAGGATGGCCCCTATTCCTGTATTGGAAGCCTCTACTTCTACGATGAACTGTAATTGGGGGTAAGGATGCTTCAGAATGGGTGCCGTAGTAAATCGCTGCTTGAGTTCCTCAAAAGCTGCCTCACTTGCTGGACTCCAGGGTAGATGTTTCGTTCCCTTCTTGGTCATAGAAGTCAGAGGGGCCGCTGTATGGCTGAAATTTCTGATAAACCTCCTATAGAAATTTGCGAAGCCTAGGAATCATTGCAGTTCCTTCAAAGTATGTGGTTTGGGCCAGGTTTAACACTGCAGACACTTTACTCTCATCCATTGCTACACCGTCAGCACTGATGATGTAACCGAGGAAGGCTATCTTGGTCATATGAAATTCACACTTGCTGATCTTGGCATACAACTGGTGTTTGATCAGTCTCTGGAGTACTGAACGGACATGGCTCACGTGGGAATCCAGATCCTCCGAATATATTTGGATGTCGTCAATGTAAACAATTACGAACTGATGCAGCATGTCCCTGAAGATATCGTTGACCATCGATTGGAATACGGATGGACTGTTTGACAACCCGAACGGCATCACCAGATATTCGTAGTGGCCTGACGCGGTTGAGAAGGCGGTCTTCCATTCGCCCCCCCTCTTTGATGCGGATCAGGTTGTAGGCACTCCTGAGGTCCAGCTTAGTAAAATAGTGTGCGGATCGTAGTTGCTCCAAGGCTGAAGGTACCAATGGTAGAGGATATCTGTATTTGACGATTATGTCGTTGAGGGCCAGATAATCAATACACAGTCGTAGTCCACCATTTTTCTTCTTCACAAAAAAGAACCCCACCGAGGCTGGAGATGTGGATGGCCTTATGAATCCTTTTGCTAACTCCTCCTGGATATGGCGGTCCATACATTTGGTTTCGGGTCGTGAAAGAGGGAAGACACAACCTCGTGGCGGCAGGGCCCCTGGCATAAGTTCGATCGCACAGTCATTGGGGCGGTGCAGAGGTGTTTGGTTGCTCTCACCTTGCTGAATGCCACGTGCAGATATTTGTAAGGTAGAGGTTGGCTGTGCATGATGACTTTAGTGGCTTTGAGAAGGCAATTCTGGTGGCAGTGAGTTGACCACTGGCTAATTTGGTGTGTCTTCCAGGAGATGCGGGGATCG
>JAUYWG010000023.1:55373-74493 GCA_034779775.1 Enteromius afrohamiltoni | reverse complement strand
TTGAGTTAAAGGACTCTAGGAGAAGATCAACACAGTCTGCAGAAATGCTTGGCATTGAAGATATAGCCTTCATAAACTGCACAATAGTGTTTTCATTAATACATCTCTTTCTGACAGAGACAGATCTAGATTCAGTGGTAGCAGAGATCAATATATAAAAAAAAATACAGAAGTGATCAGATAGTGCTACATCCTTAATGACAGTGGATGAGATGTTTAGACCCTTACTAATGAGTAAATCAAGAGTGTGTCCACAATTGTTTGTGGGTCCATGCACATGCTGAATCAGGTCAAAACTGTTTAAAATGCTTATAATTTCTTTTGTAGTTTTGACTTCTGCATTTTCTATGTGAAAATTAAAATCCCTTGCAATAGCAAAACAAGGAAATCATCGTTCCAGGAAATCTTCATTGAGGACTGTTGCACTGCAGCTGTCTTCAAGCCATGTTTCAGTTAGAAACATAAAATCCAGGTTGCATGTGGTTATTAAATCATTGATCAGAAATGATTTATTTTTTAGTGAGCGAATGTTTAAAAATGCTAACTTGATGCCATTATTTTTGTCTCTACAGCAGGCTTAATTTGATACCTAACAGGCCTTAGATTAGATGGGTCAGCTGTACGGCTTGAGAAGGCCTTAGACTTTCTATCACTTGTTAAAACAGAGATAGAGAAAGCTGCAGGCACACTGGGTTCCCGCTTATGTAAACATGCCTGAGTGTTGCTGCAATTGTAGCGGGCACCCAACACATATCACTGAGAGTTTTTATCCGTTGTTTTTGGTTCACCTACAGCTGATACTACTACTCTTGAAGGAGTAGGAGGGTGTGCTGGGCCCACAGGCTTTGGAGGTTGTGGTGCCCGGCGTTTTTAAGTTGATATCTGGGGGCTTGCAGCAAAGGAGTGGGAGAGTCTAGTTCCAGCATGTACCAGTTCCTCCATTTTCTGTGAGAAGCTTAGAAGTGGAGATGCTGGAGAGAGAGATAAGGTGAGCGGGGCTCTTTCCGAATATCATTCTTCCCCACATGGATGATTTGATTTGCAGTCTTGTGCTTCATTAGGATGTTCCGAAGTTCCCTGTTCACATTAGAAATGGTTGCTTAAGGAAAGCAACATGTAGTTGTAGTCCTGCTTCTGATAATTTCTGATAATGGAGTCTCCCACTATCCTAGTCCTGGGCTCGGCTGCGCTCCATGCTGAATGCCGCTGTCTGTTCGTCTTTGAGCGCCTGTTTGTAGTGATCTTAACTGCTGGCTCATATGATCCATGTTCAGTCACATTTGGGTATTCTTCACCCACATTCATTAGTGCTTCAAATCTGCTCTCAAGCTGTATAGGAGGTGGTAAAATACCAGTGTTTGCAAGCCTTGTCATAGCACTATCTGGGGTAGAGGAGGCTATTGCAGCAATACGAGTCACTCGTGACAATCTGATGTCTCGAGTGCCTTTGGGTCTTGCTCCCTGTTTGTGCCATCGATTAGTGTGCCAGTTTTGTGATCAGTTTTGGCTTTCTCCTCTACACTTATAAGCTGTTGAGATGCCACTAGGTTGATGGGACTCACCGGCTGTATGCTGAGGGGGTCCGTGACGATGGTCTGCTGAGTGTTCCCCCTGTTTTGGAAGTCCAGTAAGTAACTTGGTTTCAAGAACCACAATCCTTTGTAGAAGTCTGTGGGAGTTTGTGCAACAAGTAGATTCCAGAAGAGACTGAAGAGGCATTTTCTTTCTCGTCTGTTGAAAGTAGGCAGCTGTGTTAAGTGCTGCCTTAAAAGTGCTAGCAGTGGGAGGCAAATAATCTTTTTTTGTTATTCTGGTTTCGGGAAAGTTTCAATTTAGTGTTTTTGACAAAAATGTGTTGTGCTGATCTTCTGAGCTTAAAATCTTAGAAAAGTCTGAGAAAAGTATTAAAACAGGGAGCAAAGCGCGGAGCAGTAAGCAAGAGCGTCCGAACAGTAGCAAAGCCAGAAGTAGGAAAAGCCGGAAGAAGGATGATTAACTCCGCCCATGCATTGACTATCGCACTCTCAACGAACAAACCGTCAAGTACCGTTACCCATTGCCACTCGTCCACTCCGCCCTGGAACAGCTCCGTACCGCACGCTTCTTCACAAAACTGGACTTAAGGAGTGCCTACAACCTCATTCTCATCCACTCCCGGGACGAGTGATGGGGACCACTATGAATATGCCCTTTGGCCTTTCCAATAGTCGCTCCGTGTTTCAGGCCATGATCAAAGATGTCTTCCGGTACATGCTGAACAAGTTCCTCTTAGTCTACATTGACGATAACCTGATTTACTTTCAGAACACGACCAACACATCAGAGCCGTCCTTAAAAGACACTAGCTATACGCTAAACTCCCCAAATGTGAGTTTCACAGCTCCTCTATATCGTTTCTTGGATATGTAATCAGCCCTGAAGAAGTTACCATGGACGACAGCAAAGTCTCGGCCATAGTCAACTGGCCCAAACCCACCACCATCAAGGAACTACAGCGCTTCTTGGGTTTTGCCAACTTCTACAGGAGATTCATCCGGGGCTTCAGTCAAGTCTTCGCCCCTCTTACAACTCTCATCCGCAAGTCCTCTGCACGTCTACCTTGATCCGCCAGAGAACTGTTAGGCATGAAGGTAGCCATGGAGAAGTGGAGACATTGACTCGAGGTCTCAGCTACTCCCTTCCTTGTTCTTACGGATCATCGGAATCTCGAATGCCTAAAGGACTGCTGAGCGGCTCAACTCTCGTCAAGCACAGTGGTCTCTGTTCTTCTCATGCTTCTGCTTCAGCGTCACCTACCATCCGGGCTCCAAGAATGGCAAGGCGAATTCCCTATTGTGCCAGTTTGATCAACTCCCCCACAAACTTCAAGTGGCACCCATTGTGCCGCTCTCCATCGTCCTGGCACCCATGCAGTGGGACAACATGGCAGAGATTACTGGGGCACAAGTTTACGATCCTTCCCCCCCGAATGCCCTCCTGATCGCATCTATGTTCCTGAGGCTCTGCGCACCTGCTTACTGCACTTAGTTCACGACAACCCCAGTGCCTGCCACCCAGGCATTCAAGCAATCCTGGAGCTCCTAGCCAATCGGTTCTGGTGGCCGTCATGTTTCCAAGATGTTTCCGTATTCGTCAAGAACTGTACCATATGCAATGTATCCAAGTCCTCACACCAACGTCCCGCTGGCTTACTGCAACCCCTACCCATACCACAAAGACCCCGGTCCCACATAGCCATTGATTTTGTGACAGACTTACCTCCATCCAACCACCACACCACCATCCTCAATATTATTATCAATTTTCCAAGTCTTCTTGCTTCATACCGCTACCAAAGCTACCGTTTGCCTGGGAGACCACCCTTGCCCTAGTCAATCAGATCTTTTGCATTTAAATAGTTATAAATGTTACTTGCATTGGTCTTTGTTTGTGTGAAAAAGTCCTGATACGGTAGGGTCAAAACGATCAGCCTTTAGGCGTGAGCTGGAGGTATTAGTTTTAGGAGAAGAAGGAAAATAGTCCACAGCGATTTAACAAAGTTCCTTGAAGGTAAAAACAGCTGGAGGTAAAACTCAAGAGATGAGTTTTTAAAGTGTTGAAGAGAGTTTGTCTCAAGAAGAAGAATTCTGAGGCAAGAATAGCCTGGGTTCAAAACTTTTGATGGTTCTCTGACACACCCATCATTTGGGTGGAATGGCCAATCACAATCATAAAATTTTGGCGGGAGAAGATTGCTTTGTTTCCCTTTACGGCCCAGTGGAATTTTTACTGCTGGTCCAAAGAGTTATTGCAGTTTATTTCAAAACCGTAGAAATGCATTTTGTGATCACATAGTATACATCATTGTTTCAGTAATAAAGAGAAGTTAATTTTGATACCAAGAAAGGAACCTTTAGTAGATGGGAAAGGATACAAAGCAGGGATACACTTATACACTCAAATATAGGCAATTAGAGTTAACTAATTAACTAATGCAAATTAAAGTTGTAACTAGTATAAAGGAACATACACACAATGCGTGCATATACGGCAGGGGTCACAGTGTAGCGAAGGGCTACTCTTAATGTCAGGGGCTGGTTCTGTTTGAATATAGCAGTGTACAAGGGTGTCGGTCAGAACACAACAGAGAGCAGTAGGATCAACTTGAGCGATATATTAGAAAATACGTGAGTCACAACTGAAGGGGAGAGCCAGCACGTATCTTTTGGTCACAGTTACACAGTTCAATGTTTCATCTTTGAGAAGGATCACCGAATGAACAGCCGGCGTTTGGCAGCAGCAGTGAACGAACAGTTGAAGACCAGGCGACTCTTCTGATTGTGACTCACCAGGTGGTGGGGGAGAAACCATTATTCCTCTGTGAGTGATACCTCCTCTGGATTCATTTTCTTAACGGCCCCTGTTTCCACCAACTTTTGAATCGCTGCGCAGTACTCATTTGCTTGCTTGGGGTCCCTCTCTAGGCTTCTCTCGACCTCTCAAGCTTGATAGGACGGCCTCCTTAGGTGCCTGCAGGGAGGGAACATCTCTTTTCCGCAGCAGTGGGGTTGCGTACCTGAGGACACCTGCGATGTTCACTCGCTTCGTCTTGGTCTCCAAGAGCTCTTTCACCTCCTTGTCCTGCTTTCATCAGACCACGAGCTTGGTGTTTTGGTAGGGCAGCACATCCATTCTCCATTCTCCAGAGCTTTTCTACGTTCTTGGTCAGCTCCGTCTCATGGGAGACTGTGGTGAAGAGACACTGGCTAGTCCTCATCGTACATTGCATGAGATGCGCAGGTCCTTGTAGGGTCCATCCCAACCTTGTGCAGACCGCAGCTGGTCCTCCTGGTGGTCCTAGTCGCACTGGCTCAATCGGCGAAAGCAGATGGGGGTAGTCAGCGCCGATTAGTACAAGTGGCTTCACATGTTCAATGGGCTCGACAGGAACATTCATCAGATGCTTATACTTCTTCAGTCAGGCAATGGGGTAAGTGTGTTCTGCTAGAGCCAAATGTTATGATTCTGAGATTTCTGTTTGTGTCTGTGATCTCTCTGCTCTTGTATGTGTAGTCCTGTGTCTGTTTTAGGTGGGTGTGGCCTGTTAATCAGCTGGAGCTGCGGATTGGTTCTACTCTGCATCCTATCCTGATATAAGGACCGCCCCAAACACTCAGAGGGAGCCATGTTGAGCCTCGTTGAATTCGATCGATTTGAGCTTATACTTTGATACTCTGCTTGTTGTATTTTTTGTCATTTTGTCTTTGAGTGTTGTACCAGAGAGAAAGTTTGAGTAAGATTGTATTTGTGTTGTTTCTGTAAATCTAAATACGAATTGACTCAACTTGTTTATCTGAACTTTTGCCTGTTTGACTACGATGTGGATTCCGATTTGGCTGCATGTAAGCTCTGTAAATATCTTTTAACCTGTTAACTTTTCATACGCGGGAAGTAGGGGGTTAGACACCATTTATTTTCATGTAACTTTTTCACACTGTTTATTGTTAAGGAGGTAGGTAAGATAATTTGTATTTTTATTCTATTCTATTTTTGTTTCAGGTAACTTAGTTGTAAAACAAAGTCTGTTTTGTTTTTTTGTCAAACTATTGACAGTTATCTCTCTGGTGCAAGCGCACTCATTTTTTTTTGTTGCGGCTAACCCCTAGAGGTCGTAATTTGGGGGCTCGTCTAAAGATAAGTTTTTCTCAAAAATATTTTTTTAGATTCTCATCGTCGTGTTAACTCCATGAAATTGGCTTTGTATACATTTGTTTGCCTAGTGGTTTTCACTTTGAGGTTGAGGGAATTAGAAATGTCTTCAAAATTTGAATTAGATAAGTTTGCGATTCAGCCATCCATACAGCAGTTAAATAATTGCAGAAAAGAGGATTTATTGGCGATTGCAGACTTATATCACATCCAGGTTACTCGTGGTGCCAGGAAACAAGAAATTAAGGAGATGGTTTACAGGCATTTAGCTGAATGAGGAACTTTGCCGGAGGAAGGTGTTGCATTTCAAATGTCAGCTTCCATAGGTGAGGGGGCAGAGTTTCCCATACCTGGAGAGCTGACTAGCATAGATCCTGCTAACATACCTTCTCCGAGTGATCCTTTGCTGGCAATCAGATTGAAAGAGCTGGAAATAGAGTTGAGTAAACAACAGTATCAGAGCCAACTGTTGCATGTGCGCGCAGTTGAACTCGATACCCAGCGAGCGATCAGGCTCAAGGAGCTGGACTTGGAGCTAGTGGCCAAACAACCTACTCAACCCACAGTGGCAGCTGCGCCCAGCATGAACATGCCTACATCACCACCTGTTAATGCCTCCACTCTGAGCCCTACTCCAGCACCACAACGTGCTTTACAAGTAAGTGAACCTGAATGTGATATTAGCAGACAAATTGCGTTAGTGCTGATGTTTCGTGAAAGTGAAGTTAACATCTATTTTCCTGTCTTTGAACGCATCGCAGCTACTTTGAAATGGCCGCGAAATATTCGGCTACTTCTGCAACAGTGTAAATTAGTTGGGAAAGCACAAGAAGTCTGTTGTGTCTTAACACTTGAACAGAGCTTGAATTATGATGAGATTAAAAATGCAGTGTTGCGTGCTTACGAGCTGGTTCCAGAGGCATAAAGACAGAAATTCCGCCACCATGTGAAAACCGCTAGTCAAACATTTGTTGAATTTGCAAGAGACAAGGCAAATTTGTTTGAAAAATGGTGCGCTGCAAATAAAGTTGTCACATTCACACAGTTAAAAGAGTTAATACTATTGGAGGAATTTAAGAATTGCCTCCCACAAAAATTGTGATCTATCTGAATGAACAAAAAGTTTCTTCTCTTTCTGAAGCTGCCGTTTTTTCTGATGAGTTTGTGCTTACTCACAGAATAACTTTTCCGTCATCCGCTAAATGTAATCTTTTTGATTGTGTTCGCAGTTCTAAGGATACACCAGCAGTATCTAAGAACGATTCGAGTGCAGTGAAAGAGGAAAATCGTGAGTGTTTTTACTGTCACGAGGTGGGACACCTCATCGCCATGTGTCCCACTTTGAAACGTAAAACTGGAAAGAAAGTAAATGTTTCTAAAAGTGTTGGTTTTGATTGATCGGCCCATTTTCTCTTCAGGGCCTGAGAATTTGGATGCCTTTGCTCCCTTTATTTTTGACGGTGTTGTTTCGTTAAATAACACTGACTCCGAGACAAGAAAAATTAGCATCCTTCGTGATACTGGTGCATCTCAGTCCATAATCCTAGAAAATGTGCTGTCATTTTCGGATCAGTCAAGCTGTTGTTCTAGTGTATTGTTGCAGGGCATTGATCTTTCTGTGGTAATGTTCCGTTACACAATGTTTATTTGCGTTCCGGAATTATTTCAGGCAAAGTTAAGTTGGCAGTTCGTTCTGAGTTGCCTGTTAAGGGTGTCGTGCTCATATTAGGAAATGATCTGGCAGGTAAAAAGGTGTTTTGTTTGCCTGAAGTTACAGATGTTATTAATGTACAGGATGACTCTTTGCAAGAACAATTCCCAAGTGTTTTTAGTGATTGTGTGGTGACCCAAGCTCAAGCTCCAAAATTAAAAGACACTGTAGATTTGTCAAAGACCTTCTTGTTTGCTGACAATTCTGTTGAGACTGATGACAAAGGTGAATTGGTGGAAGTAAAAATGTGTGGACTTCCCAGTGTTGATTTGCCATTTGGTAAAGCCATGTTAATTGAGGCCCAAGGGGCCGATCAAACTTTGTGTTCCTGTGTTGCAGCTGCCGTCGATTCAAGCATTTTGCCAGAGCACCCAGTCGCTTACTACTTTGACGATGACGTCCTGATGCGTAAGTAGTCTCCACGTCATGCCATTGATGACTGGGGAACTGTGTTTCAGGTTGTCATTCCAAATCCTTTTCGAGAACAAGTTTAGAGCATCGCACACGACCATGAACTTTCTGGTCATGTAGGTAACTTATGATAGTTTGTTGAAACATTTATTTTGGCCTTCGATGAAATCCGACGTTTCTAAATTTTGTAAGTCTTGTCATGCCTGTCAGTTATCTGGCAAGCCAAATCAGGTTATTCCTCCTGCCCCATTGAAGCTGATACCAGTAATTGGCGAACCATTTGAACAAATTTTGATTGATTGCGTTGGGCCCTTGCCCAAGACTAAGTCAGGTAATTCGTATTTGTTAACCCTAATGTGTGCGTCAACCAGATATCCTGAAGCAGTACCCCTATGCTCACTTAAGGCTCATGCAATTATCAAAGCGATTATCAAATTCTGCACTACCTTTGGAGTACCTAAATATATACAGTCTGACCAAGGAACAAATTCAATGTCCAAGGTTTTTGCTAAAGTAATACAAAAATTAAACATCAGACATCAGGTATCTAGTGCCTATCACCCTCAGTCACAGGGTGCCCTTGAACGTTTTCATCAAACCCTCAAATCTATGTTCCGTACGTTTTGTGTGGACCAACAAAAAGAATGGGAAGAGGAAATCCCACTGTTGCTATTTGCTGTTCGTACTACCACTCAAGCTTCCCTCGGGTTCAGTCCGTCAGAGTTAATTTTCGGGCACACGTTAAGTGGTCCCTTGAAGATTTTGCAGGAGCAAATTCTCTCAACGGAGCAACCTTCTGCTAATAAGAACATTTTGTATTATATTAGTTCATTTCGTGACCGTCTGCATCAGTACTGGAAACTTGCAAAACGCTCACTTGATTCTGTACAAGAACAGGTGAAAACCAGATATGATGAAAAGGCTGTCCCACGCTCATTTCAAACTGGTGATAAGGTTCTTGTTTTACTTCCTGTGCCTGGGTGAGCACTACAAGCTAAATTCCCTGACCCTTATGAGATAAAAGACAAGTTGGGTGACGCTGACTATGTTGTTTACACCCCTGATCGTAGGAGAAAGACACGTTGTTTGTCATGTTAACATGCTGAAAACATATGTGACTCTGAAAGTAAGACTCACGATTGCTCCAGTAGTTTTTCCACTCTCTGAATATTCACCAGAAATAGATGGTTTGCAGATGAATAGTGCCATCTTTACGTCTGCTCGGTTGTCTAATTCAGAAACCTTATTAAATCTTACAGCAAAGTTGTCTCACTTACCTCCTACGGCTCAAGCAAACATAGAGAATGTGATTAAGAAATATCCACATTTGTTTGGTGAATTCCCCACCACTACTCATGTGTTAACACACGATATTGAAATAGGTTCACATGCTCCCATCAAACAAAGAGCTTATCGAGTAAATCTACTGAAGAAAGAGTTGATGAAAAAAGAAACCCAGTATCTGCTTGAACATAATCTAGCATTCCCTAGTTCTAGTCCATGGTGTTCTCCGTGTCTTTTAGTTCCTAAGCCAGATGTTACTTCATGATTCTGTACAGATTATAGAAAAGTAAATGCATTGACCAAAGCTGACTCCTTCCCCATGCCGCACATGGGAGACTGCGTGGGAAATGTTAAGTTTGGTGTTATCTTCTGGTTAATGTCTATCGTGTTATCTAAGGTTTCTAACTGTGAAGTGTATCTGGATGACGTTGTGTGCTATGCTGACAATTGTGATGACCATCTTAAAACCCTAGATGAAGTTGTCTTTCTAATGCTAACCTGACTATAAATCTAGCAAAGTGCAAGTTCGGTTGTGCTACAGTCACGTATTTAGGTAAGGAAGTTGGCAGTGGTCAGGTTATCCCCTAAATTCAAAGATTGAAGCTATCCTTGATTTTCAAGTTCCCAAGAATAAGAGAGAACTTCTGCGATTTCTTGGCATGACCGGCTATTATTGCTGTTTTTGTAAAACTTTTCTGTAGTAGCCAGTCATCTCACAGCGTTGCTTTGTAAAGCTGTTTCTTTTAAGTGGACACCTCTATGTCAGACTGCTTTTGATGCTTTAAAAACCCTACTTTGTAGTGCTCCAGTGCTTGTGGTCCCTCAGTTCGAAAAACCACTTCTGTTAGAAGCAGATGCCAGTGGTACTGGTGTCGGTGCTGTTTTATTGCAAACAGGAGATGATGGTTTAAACCACCCAATTTCTTTTCAAAAAAGTTCCTCAAACATCAAATGAGTTACAGTACTATTGAAAAAGAAGCCCCTGCCTTAATCCTCGCCTTGCAGCATTTCAAAGTGTATATTATTTCAACTGTACAACCTGTTACTGTTTTCACAGATCATAATCCTCTGACCTTTCTCCAACAAATGTCAATGTTTAATGCGATGGTCTCTGATTTGTCAAGGTTACAAATTGAATATATACCACAAAAAAGGTGTTGAAAATGTACTTGCTGACTCATTGTCATGGGTCAACCAGTAAAAAAAAGTGTATGTTTTATTTTATGGGCCGGGGTGTTATGATTCTGAGATTTCTGTTTGTATCTGTGATCTCTCTGCTCCTGTATGTGTAGTCCTGTGTCTGTTTTAGGTGGGTGTGGCCTGCTAATCAGCTGGACCTGCGGATTGGTTCTACTCTGCATCCTATCTTGATATAAAGACCGCCCAAAAAACACTCAGAGGGAGCCATTTTGAGACTCGTTGAATTAGATCGATTTGAGCTTATACTTTGATGCTCTGCTTGTTGTATTTTTTGTTGTTTTGTCTTTTGAGTGTTGTACCTGTTACGAGCCACGCCTCTGTGACACGCTCTGATCGGCAGCAGCGGGAACCATTCCCCGAGTATTAGTTTCCCCCACGGACCCTTTTCTATGTAACACACTGGACCCGGAACTAGTGAGCTGCTCCGTTTCGCGCCAATTCTGGCGCTATTTAAGTCGCGTTAGAACGCTGCTCTGTGCAAAGTTTTGTTAGCCACTCTTGCTGCAGTCCCGAGCATTTACCCGTGTTGGACTCTCTGTTTATCGACCACGAACCCTGCTACCTGCCCCGAACTCTGCCTGGACTCTGTTTACTCTTTGAACTGCCTCTGTAATCCTGATTGCCTGTGAGTTACCTTTGTCTGTGCTCTGTGATAATAAAACACAGCACATGGATCCAATCTACTCGTCTCAGTCGTTACAGTACCAGAGAGAGAGTTTGAGTAAGATTGTATTTGTGTTGTTTCTGTAAATCTAAATACGAATTGACTCAACTAGTTTATCTGAACTTTTGCCTGTTTGACTACGATGTGGATTCCGATTTGGCTGCATGTAAGCTCTGTAAATATCTTTTAACCTGTTAACTTTTCATACGCGGGAAGTAGGGGGTTAGACGTCATTTATTTTCATGTAACTTTTTCACACTGTTTATTGTTAAGGAGGTAGGTAAGCTAATTTGTATTTTTGTTTCAGGTAAGGTAGTTGTAAAACAAAGTCTGTTTTGTTTATTGTTTTGGCCTTGTCTGCCCCTGAAGGAAATCCCATGTAAAGAAGAAAAAAAAGAATGTCAAAATAAACTATTGACAATTATCTCTCTGGTGTAAGCTCACAATTTTTTTTTTTCTTGTTGCGGCTAACGCCTAGAGGTCGTAACACAAACCTTGAGACGTAAAGGCCTCAGCTATCCGAAAGGTCCTCTGGGGATGCACTGGGGAGGACATTCTAAATGAGACAGAGGATCCCTTTAGCTTCTGAACCACTTGTCGGAGAGTTTCGAATCCGTCATCCAGGACAGCGTAGGTGTCCAGCGTCTGGTCTCTGTTGTGCAGAAGAACTCTGACGACCTTCAGTAGGACACGGGAATGCACCGTTGGTCTGTCAAGGTACAGAATATCTGTTCCAGAGCTCACTAGACAGCTCTCGGTCTTTGGCAGTTCGGTCTTGGGACGTACATTGATGTACATTGACTCTCAGATGCCTCTTGAGGTCACATTAGACTACTTGATGTGCTCACCCACATTTCCAACATCTCTTGTGTACTATTATCCATTCTCTGATCTCCTCTCGGTCAAGCTTCTGAATGTCAGGACACTTATTCAGGAAGTGGTTGTTATTCTCGCAATATAGACAATATGGGTTAACTTTGCCTTTCTTTGTTGGCTTGAACGAGCTGTAACCTTCGTTCCTTCCGGCCTGACCCGATATACGGCTGTGTAAGGACAGAATTAGCTCAAATGTACAAATAAATGTAAATCAGAATCATTTAAGATTCTGTAGGGAATTTGAACAGAATCTCTGTTTTACAGCGGATCACTGAGTCGGTCTGTTAATTTAATTTTTATAATGTTAATCTTGATATCTCTTTTTAGCTAACTAGCTAGTCAGTTTTTTTTCTGTTAATTTTTTTTTGTAACTTTTGTCATATGTAGCACCTTGGTCCTGGAGGAACGCTGTTTCGTTTCATTGTGTACTGCTGTATATGGCTGAAATGACAATAAAAGCCGACTTGACTTGACTTGACTTGTATAACTGTCCTGTCTCTCATGACTCCACCCACTCGGCTCAGTGTCAACCTCTGTCTGATGCATATTATATGGTGTTGTGAGGGTTCGAGGTGTTGACCATGCAAGCCCTTTGCCGTAAAAACTCTCATCTGAGGCAGGAAAGGACACATCTCTTGTGCTAGGGGTCTCACTCCATCTGACCTGAGACTGCGGGGTCCGTTCAGCCCCTTCAAGTGTGAATGAGTGTGAACTGAGACGTGTTGGACTAGACCTCCTGGTTGGCGCTGCACCGACTACATAATCTTCAAAATATGCTGGTTGATTTATTTGCCGTCTGGGCCGGGCAGACGTGGCCCATGTTGCTCCGTTGCTCTGCTGCATACTCCCAGCACAACTGCTTTCCGGCTCGAAGGACCACAAAATGTAGCAAAGGGCTACTCTTAATGTCAGGGGCTGGTTCTGTTTGAATATAGCAGTGTACAAGGGTGTCAGTCAGAACACAACAGAGGGCAGTAGGATCAACTTGAGCGATTTATTAGAAAATACGTGAGTCACAACTGAAGGGGAGAGCCAGCACGTATCTTTTGGTCACAGTTACACAGTTCAATGTTTCATCTTTGAGAAGGATCACTTAATGAACAGCCGGTGTTTGGCAGCAGCAGTGAACTAAAAGCCCAATGAGCCTATGTACTGTGTAAAAGCCAGAGCTTGGAGCCTCCAGAGAGTGTAATGTGGCTGCTCTGGGCTTTTATGAGATGTGTCTGTTAAAGAAGAGAACTAGTGTTTCCTCCTAGGCACTGATATTAGCAAAATCCTTCAGCTAATAACTCAAATGACAAGTGTAAGCAGCCATATATGTGAGCTAGGACAGATTAATGCAGGTGGAGATGTGGTTTACCTGCAACAGATAACAGAAATTCTATACAGACAGCTTTGACATCTTAACATCATCAACATTAACTAATTAACAGATATAGCTATGGCTCCTCTCCTCTTAACATTATCACAATATGTGAACATATATCTGTACTCAATCTTTCCAGACGTACATGAGCACACTACATTGTGATCTGGCACGGATGTCTCTGTTAAAGCAAATTTTTTTTGTGCTCGTGTACAGCGAGATGGCTCAGCCTCACTGAAATCACAACTAGTGCTCTTCTGCTATATCTCCGCTTCCGTGCAGCTCCATCATAATAACAGTCCCACAATAATGCTGACTTTCTCGCGGTTTATTCACGGCTCATGTGCGCGGTCTTTTGCACACACAGAGTTTGGTCCTGGAGGGCCGTTGTCCTGCAGAGTTTAGCTCCAACCTGCCTTAACACAGCTGCCTGGAAGCTTCAAGTATGCCTAGTAAGAGCTTGATTAGCTGCTTCAGGTGTGTTTGATTAGGGTTGGAACTAAACTCTGCAGGACACCGGCCCTCCAGTACCGAACTTGGTGACCCCTGATATACGGGATACATTTATAACTGCATATTCATAGCATAAAATACAGAAAATGTATTTGTGTGTGTAGCGTGCTACTGAATGCTGCATGGTTACAATTAATATAATGACTAGATGAGATCGCTTGGACCAGCAATCAGAAGGCAGGATCGACTCACTAGAGCAAAAGGTAAGCAGGAAGTGTAAGAATAGTACTTATAGTGAAGTTCAATCAATTAATCACACAGGTACTAATGTCAAGATGTAGTATATTAATGAGCTTATTTGCCCTTTTGGCATTTCAATCAAAATTAAACAAAACACAATTATAACAAACAAAATGAGTAGTAAAAACCCCACTGTATCAAAACGATATTAAAACGAACGAAAGAAGAGGAAAACAATTCAGATTCAGTGTACAATCTGCAAACCGGTTACTGAAATTAAATTTTAAATCCTCAAGATCATTTTTTACAGTTCTCAATGTCCAGTTCAACAATAAAAAACAAAAAGAGTAAAGAAATGTTCTTCAAGAGTTCATTTCCGTCCATAAAGAATGGAAAAAAGGAGAAAAATGTTTGATCCAGGTAAAATCCAGGCAGCAACACTTGAAAAACAAAATCACTTTATTTTCCAGGCACACGAGGATAGGATGGATCGCCAGTCCAAACCGGAACATGGGTACTCGGTGTCATGATCAGCTGGAGGGCCAGCTCAAGCCACTAGAGGGCACTCCAGTACTCCACAAACTCTGTGTGTGTTTGTCTCTGTTTACATGCCCGGACTCTTTCCATGAACTCATATCTCTGCCCACTCGTTTGTTGTCTTGCTGTGTGATTGTTTGCTCCACCCATTGACCTTGTTTCTCACGTGTATAAAACCCAGATGTTTTTGTGTGTCTGCACGGTCCATTAGCACCGTCACCCTGTAAGTTTCCCCTCCTGTGTTTCTGTATTTCTAGTCTCTTGTTTCTGTTTGGATTACCCGCTGATGACTTCTGCTTTCCCCGGATTACACCTCTGTCTCGCCCCCGGATTATACTTGTTGTTGCCGACCACTGCACAGACTCTGACCACTCTCTCGCCTCTGATGCTCACCATTGCCGGTATTGACCCTGAACACCTGTCTGACTCGGCTCTGTATTTCCCAATAAACGGTTTGCAAGTGAAACTGAACGTCTACTCGCTCCCTGCTTGCAACACTCGGCAAGGACGGTAATCAGGATCACAATTCTCACCAGAGGAAAAATAAAAATTAAAAAAAAAATAAATAATAAAAAAAAAACAAAGAAAGAAAACCCAGACTTGAAACAACAAAGCCAAATTTTAACATTAGTGTCAGTTGTTCAAATAAATAATTTCATGTTCAAATAAATTGTCTGTCTCAAAAACACATGCACAGTGTTAGCAAGGCTAGCACCACATTGAACATTTGACTTTTCAAAATGTACATCACTTTCAAAGTTTACATAAAAGTTTTGTTTTTTACTCACAAAATCTGCATTCAAAATAACAAAATACATTTCACCAAGAAGAAATATAAATGAGAAGAAAAGAAGCCCCTTTACAATGCTTTGAAGTTTGATGTAGAGATTGGAGACGCAATCTTTTTAGCATCCCTGTGATAGTGGGGAAAACTATGGGCAATCAAGCCTCAATATAAATGTAAAATGAGGATCCAGTTCTTTAATTTATATGCATGCAAATATCAAAGGCTAAAAGGACTTTTAAGACCTAGAGTCCAAACTGGCCATCTGTGACGCTATATCTGTTAGTTAGAGCTTCTCTAGTCTGACAGAAATAAAGTCAGTCTGATGATGTTTGTGGAGTTGTTTAATTAGATCTTGAGAGATGTAATGTCTTCTTTCATCTTCATCTGTGGCTGAAATCAGTTGTAGTTCTTTGTTTCTCTTTCTTTTAGTGATTGCGCTTTGGTGATAACAACGGTTGTTCATCATTAACACACAATCATCACAGAATTATCTCATTAACTCCAACACTGCTTTAATTCTACTTGAACACTCTGTAGTGTATAAACAAGTGAACACTGAACAGTGAGGGGACTTTTACATCAATCTTACCTGTTTTATTCACATATGACTGTTGCATTTGAATCACATTAAGTTTATTTGATTTGTTTATGTTAAAGTTATGTAAACTAAATGCATGGAAACTGAACATGTAATTATATATAGTTTAAATCAAGGCCAAAACATTTTTTTGAGTGTATATTTTTTGCCATATCCGGCAGGGATTGCAGGAGGTGGGAATGAATAATCAGCTCTCTCTCCATCTTCAGTACCATGACTGAGGTGAGACCCTTGAGCACGTCTCACTGCTGTGTGTGCGCACTTGGATGGGCTAAATATTATTTTTTAATAATTTTACTAATATATATAGGTAAACAGTGAACATATAGGTGCATATATGTAACTATATTACCATGTATGCATGTATATATGTACACATATATGTACGCATATATATACATATAATATAGGAAAAGCGACAATTTTATATATGTCACATTAAAAAACATATATTTATATAGTTCATTTCCATGTGGGTTTCCTTCCTTCTGAAGGAGGAGGAGTGGCTTGTAGCCCATCGCATGTAGCTTCTCAAGCTGCAAAGACATTTATTTGTAAAAGCATAAAAAATGTATGTTATCAAAAAACCTGAAAGTGTAAATTCAGTTTGAGGAAAGACTTGTAATTTGTTGTAAGACCAAACATTGACAAAAAACTGCACATTATTACATGTCATATTATACTAAGTTCCTCTGATCATATTGACAGAATTTATATGCACTTATAACCAAAAAAAGCAAAATTACTAAGTCATCCTCAAAAGTGAATTATCTATTTTGTCAAATTTACTGTGTATGAAAAATAATATCCAGCTTGAATTTGATGACAGAATCAGAATTATTATAGAATTATTAACAGATCAGGACTCTACGTTAAATTTTAAAAGTGGTTAAAAAAAGTCAAAATCTGGTTGCCACTTGTTTGAATTTGGTAGCCAAGATCAACCATCAATGTTGAGCCCTGTAGATGTACAGATTTTTTCCATCCATCTTTCATATTTTCCACCCCAAATTAATAGATTTACACTGAAAATTAGGGCTGCTAATTTGGGAAAAATGTCACATTGCGATTATTAAGGTCAAAATTGTGATTTGCGATACGATATATAATTGGTTTGACTTGACTTGCTTGTTATCCAGGATAATGCACACACAGATTACTAATAATAATGAAATCTGTATTTCTCAACTGAGACACAGTATACAGTGCAATCTAGCAACAACAACTATAAATTAACAATGTTTTCAAATTACAGTTTTTCTCGATTGCTTAAACACATTTCTTGAAACTATGCCTCATATTCTTACAACAGTAAACACAAATCCATAAAATCTCACCCAATTTCCCCAAACATCCTATTTTCAGGTCAAAATGAAGTTCTTCTCTCAAAACCATAAACTTTTTCTTAAAATCCAAACTTTGCCCTCAGACACCAAACACAAGCGCTCAAAAACATACACTACAACATAGTCTTACACACTGGTGCAATTAATTCAAGACAATATTTCCAAAACAGTTATGTTGCTCATGGTTCTCCTCCTCAAAAACCTTTTGACATGAACACAAAAGAAACAACTAATGTACACTGACACATTTTCATTCATTCATGTACTATACAGTAAAACTGAGAAAAAAAAAAAAAAAAAAAAAAAGTAATCTTCTGCCTCAGCATCCTGTCTTTGCTCTGGGTCAGGCCAAAGAATCTGGTCCACATCACAGACTATGCTGGCTCTGGACTAACAGCGGGGGGTAAAATTCTCTTGCATGCCTAATGTCCTTGTGTCATTGTTCACAAACAAGATGCTTAGTTATGTTGTCAATATAACAGTACACTCTGATACTACCTGATCTATGAACTATGGCATCAGTTAAAAAATTCAGTACAGTTACTGTAGTGAATGCAGAAGACTGTGTTGTTTATGTATGCCATATATTCATTTCAAAAGTAGAAATGTACACATTACTGTATGTGGGATGTTGATTGAAAAAGACTGTATATGAAAAGAAATGTGTAGAAAATTTGGATGACGGTTCATGAGAGTTATATCAATCAATTTGTGTTTACCATAATGACTTAAAGTAAACAATGTATTACAGTAATGACTAGATGTCACTGTGTACATAATCAGATCAAAATCAAATATACGTAATCAGCTGCATGATTGTACCAGAGCAATGGCAACTTGTTCAAAAGAAAGACATCATTTAGTCTCTTAGAATAAGAGACTAAATGATGTGGAGGTTGAACAAGTAGTTCTGAGAATTTATTTTCTGATCTGAGAAATGGACCAAAGCCCCTGAGATTAACTGTAAACTGACTTTGGTCCTTTTATCTCCATCGAAGGTTCTGATTGGTGTGTGATAAATTTTGACTTCTAGTGTTTCAAACTGGTTAATTGTGTTCTAACTGAGCTCAAGCTGTGCATAACTGAGTTAACATTATTGAATGCTAGTGTTTTCTAAATGACCACAAGGTGTAAGCGCTGAAAAACGTAAGGATTTGTGTGTAGAGTTTTGCACTAATAGTTAACCAAACTTGACAGGGAATAATGTTTATAGTTTAGGGAAATGGGTGTGTTTTTAGCAAAGTGTTTTAGCAATCGAGAAAAACTGTAAAACTAAATTGTACAAAATTAAACAACAGTAACATCTTTTCATTACTGAATTAAATTACATTTAATTAATATTAAAAATAAAATTAAAAAGTCAAAAGTACAGAAAAATAACGCACATACCCATTTTTAAATTTGTACATGTTGTCCCAAAACATTTTAGCAGGATGTAACTTATACTTAGTATTTTTCTTTTGGTATCTCTTGTCCAGTGTGAGTATAATTTTCTCAAATCTCTTTGCTAAAAGTGCGTTCACACCTGAGGTGACTTGGGTGAATACATCTCGCTATTTGCGTTTAGTTGGACGCTTGAACATGTGGAGTTTACGCCGGTTTCACAATCACGCATCAGCAGGGCACAAGCAGCATGTATTTATTTCGGTGCCCATGTTAAAGATTGCCAAGCCTTACAAACCTTAGTGGCACAGGGCATGACCTGGGGCAGTTGGAGGAGTGTTCCCGGGTCCGGCTGATCTAATTAATGGAGCCTAACAACCCGTTATGTGTAAGCCAGAGTAAAGAGATGTGTCTTTAATCTAGATTTAAACTGACAGAGTGTGCCTGCCTCCCTTATTGCCTGCCTACAGTATTTGGTAAATTGTTCCAGAGTTTGGGTCTAAATAAGAAAAAGATCTGCCACCTGCAGTAGATTTTGATATTCTAGGTATTATCAAATGGCCAGAGTTTTGAGAA
>JAUYWG010000023.1:0-21379 GCA_034779775.1 Enteromius afrohamiltoni | reverse complement strand
CCCTTGAAAAGATATAATAAAATATTTACAAAAATGTGAGGGGTGTACTCACTTTTGTGAGATACTGTATATATATTTCACCAATTTCGTATACATACTGAATCTGGCTAATTTAGAGAAAATATGAGTATGTTAATCATAGAGACAGAAAAGTCTATGTATAACAGGAATATTTAATGAGGTGCATGCTGTTAAAGAAGCACAACATAAATTAGTAATAAACCATCTTACCAGTTTCTGTGGTTTTCCTTTGTAGAACATGGGCTCAATGTAAGTGATCTCTTCATTATTATCAACTGTTTAAACGACAATAATAATAATAATTGATTAAAACAATATTTTACAAAGCATCTGACAGACGATTAAGCAGTGCTGCATGTTGTCACGTAGCCTATAGATAGGACTGTGAAAATAAATGAGAAATATCACCCCCCTTGGATGATTAATTTTGTGCATTATGTTAAACATATCTAGCAAATTAAATGTTCTACTCTCTACTGATGATCATTTACAAACTAAATAATGATGATTGGCCAATCAGAAATCTATACTGTAACAAGCTGCACACAAGCTGAAGCAAGTTTTCAGCATTTTTCAAGCAAAGTGGTTCAAGCGCAACTTTGGAAGCTTTTTTTTTTTTAAATAAGAAATGATCACAGAGCAATTATTCTATGAAATGCCAATCCTGCCATAATTATAAATAAATAAATGTACAAATTTCTCATGTATTTTTAATAGGCAGAACTTGCAATGTATTTATTAAAAACCTAAAAATAGATTTATGATGTGTGTCATTACCAGATTACACTTATACTTACACTTACCATGACCTTACCCTGGAGAGACTTTTCATATATATACATTATAATTTTCACTGAAAGTACTTTGATTTGGCTTCATTGATCTGACTTACTTGACACATTTATTAAAAAATTTAACACTTGCCTTCTTTATCAGTTTTTCCACATTTTCTGCAAATACAAAAGATCCCAACAGCAGCAGCAATCAGCAGAGATCCAGCAGCAGCAGCAGAGGAATAGATCAACACTGCTTCAGATGTTGAGACTGTAGTTATAGCAAGACACAGTCATAAGTGGACCTCAAAGTAGTAGCATTTTGCTAAATTACATGTAAATTTATTAATTTTGTTTTAAGTAATTTCAGTTTTGAGTTTTTACTGTGGCTTACAGTAAAATTACATTGAATGTGTTTTCATTTGAAGCTCAAAGTCAGCAAAGCGTGGTGATGTTCTATATAAGCTTATGCACATATTAATCCAAAATATAGGAACAAGGAACACAACTCAAGAATATTCAAGAAATGTTGAACATGTCTTTTTTCAATGATACCAGATCCATACATGTTCAACATTATAATCTATTATATAATATTATAATACAACAGCTCTGCTGTACCTGGACAGGTGTGACAGAGTCTGCTGATGTCCAGATGTGTGGTCTGGTTTGTGATGGGATTGTTGAGCACACAGCTGTAGGTGTTGTTCTCCTGATATTCCACCTCCAGAGGTAGAGAGAGACTGATGCTGAGATCAGACACATTGATGCTGGACAATAAACTGTTTCCTTTGTACCAGGAGAGAGTCACATGACCCACGTTCACCACTGAACACAACAATGAACAATTCTGCTGTGATGAAGATGATGAAGATGATGAACAGATTGTAGAGTTACTGCTGATGACAGGAACAGGAAGACGAGCTGAGAAATATTAAAAATATTAGAGTAAATCATGCTGTTTGTTTTGTTGAGTGAGACTGTGAGATGTATGAGTGTTTGCATTTCATTTTCATTGTCTAATAACCTAATTAATCAAAAGAAAACAGTTTTTAATTGGTTAAAAATAGGTTCAAAAAAGTCAAAGTGAATGTGTATCTCAAATGTTATAATCTTTAAGACTTTAAAAGGGTGAATATACAGATATTTAACTCACGATAGACAGTGAGACTGAATCTCTTGTTCACAGTGCTGGCTTGTAGCTGATAGACTCCAGTGTGTTGAGTTCTGGTGTCTGTGATGATCAGAGATCCAGTGTGTTTGTTCAGCTTCAGTCTGTCTCTGAATCTCTCATCAAGAACACGATCATATACAGTCATGATGTCCTCCATTACATGGATTTCAGCTATTAAAGTGTTATTAGCTCCAAACCTCCACAGAATCCCACCATCGTCCTTCAGTTCAGTGAGACCAGAGTCTAGAGAGACTGAATGTCCCTCCAGCACTGACACTGACTCCACTGCATCACCAAACACACCTGAAGGGAAAAAAAAAAAAAAAAATGATTTGTCAGATATTAAAAGGTAAACATTTTGTGGTACATTTACATTAAAACGCATATCATTTGCAGAAGACCTTTCGATTCCAAGCAAAATATAAGAATAATTAAACAAACAAACATATATTTTTATGGAGTTGGTTGGCTCTTATGAACAGGCTGACTAACCTTGTCCTTAATTTGATTACCTGATCTAAATCTAATCATATCCCTGATCCATTTTTAGAATATGCTTTTTTTAATGGATAGCACATGCTAATTATTTTATTACAGTATAAAAAGCAAAGCCTGAAAACTAAACAAACAAACAAAAAGGCATTAAATTAAAAACCATAAAACATACATTTCCAACTTACCATCCAGAAGAAACAGGTAGAACAAAAAAACGACAGCCATTTCTTTGAGCACACTAACTTTATTATGGAATTCTCTAGAAGCAGACTGTTTAGACAGAAGTGTGATATAAGTGTGCATGTGTGGATCCTCCCCCAACAGTGTTCGACCCCCCTTTACTGACCACACGGGCTGTCACTTAAATGAACACTTACTTCAGATTGGCATAAAACATTCTCCAATACATGCAGGAAATATCAAATAATTATTGCAGTTTATTATTTTAGCCTGTCATTATTACACTTTTTTTATTACTAATATTTTGTGCCAGCGTCTTACTACACAGACCAGAAGAATTAGTATCATAGAGTATAACCACTCAATCTGTGTAGAATAGCCTGTTGTGTTTATGGGTGATATGTTTTTTTGGATTTCTCAAAATCAGTAGCCTTTTATTTTATATATATATGTATATATATATTTTTTTTTATAATTTTGTATTAGTTCTTGAGAGTTGATTATCAAAAGGAAGTGACTTTGTGAGGTTCATATTCAAAGAAAGGAAATTAAGAAACTTTTACCCACAAACTACTGACACATATGCATATACTCGCATACAATAATAAGCACAAGTTTTCCATCCAATCTGGTCAAACTAAATATCTTTTTTACATAAATGTGACCGCAGAATGTTTCCTCTTTGACGATTTGCGTGCATGCCCTTTGCTAGGAAAAAAAGAAACATGCGCTGTGGTTTTTCTTAAGCCTTTTTTTAAAACCCTTTTTTTTACGTGTGGTTATTAACAAAAATCTTGTCTGTGTTCGAATGCAACCACAGCGGTGGGCTGAAAATGATTCTTACTGATTACTCAGTTTCACACATTAAGGCATTTGCAAACCAGTTGCTTTTTTAATGAAGCCTTACTGATATAGAAACTATATATATATACGTGTGTGTGTGTGTGCGTGTGTGCGTGTGGGTGTTCCTTGCATCTATTCGCGCACACCTGATTTTTTTTTTTTTTTTCTGGCGAGCTTCCCGTGAATCAAACAGCGCTTCCTTGTGTTTTGTTTTAAATCCTCTTTACTGTTCCTGGTAGCATTCACACAGACCAATTTGAACGAAACGAAACTAAACGAAACGAAACTTTGCTACTGACCACGTGATTTTATGAGAAACGAATATGAAACTTAAGTTGGGCTACATAATCAGCATTTGCACTTTTATTTTTGTTTCATACGTAAAATCAGTAACAATTAGGCCGGTTTAGTTTAGGCTGGTCTCACTGATTAACTAAACAACATCCATGTCAGAACTCGTTAAAACAACAAACAGACATAGCTAAAACTACAAGCTGCAGCTGGTTTAAGATGTCCAAAACATGGATGAACATGTCCAAAACATTACTTAGAATTATGACACAAGAACATTGTTAATAGTATAGTCTCGATGTTGGGAGTGTACATGCAACGCCCACCTTCAGGAATAAAAGCACAGGCGTCACCTGCGTTAGTCACAACACAGCCATGTAACATCACAATCGATACGTAATTCATGCACTTTAATTATTGTTTCTTTTTCTTTTTCTTTACCTGAGTCTTTTTCAGTTTTTTCTTTTTTTTCTGATTCCAAAAATAAGTTAAAAGCAACTACTTTCTATTCGTTGTAAAGAAAAAGTAAAAAAAGAAAAAGAAAAAGTATGCTATTATAATTGTCTTTTTTTCAACTGACTTGGTGAGGAATTAAAAGAAGAAACAATGGCAGGGTTTGCTTTGCTCACGCTGCTTGTTTTTGTCGTGAAGGGTATGTACTTGACTTTTCTATCTTTCGTTTTTTTTTCTGTTTTGTTTTTTTATCAATAGGTTTCATTTAACACCAAATTTAACCATTTGTCTTCTGCTTCCCCCACTCTTTTAGCTGTTTTAAATCATTTCGCGTATATTTTAGTACAATTTAGGGATATGAACTAATGAAGTGCAGTGTTTTTATTTGCAGTTTTCATGACTTAGTTATGTTTAATGTATTTTTTAGTCACGTTTAAAACGTTTGATTACGAGAACCGCGCTTGTAAAAAGTCTTTGAGAGCTACTTGTACTAAGAGAAGCTGTACAAGCAATGAAAGTGCAATAGTTCAGAGTCTAAGGTTGTGAACAGCTGCAAGTGGGACATCGTGTGGTATCATCTCGAAATGACAGTAATTGCATGGCATGAATGCAACATCAGAAAAGTCCAGTTTTACAAGCTGGAATAACACTACATGTTAAAACCTCAAAACGGACTTAATTTCAGTCATGGCGGGAATAACACAATTTTAGATTCGCTTTATCTGATGTGACAAAGCGGTGTATTATAAATGTCCATTTATAATACCTATGGCATACCCATGCCACACTGTGTTTATTATTATTACTAGTTATTATTGTTTATGTTTGTCTTCAGCTGTTGTTGGATCAACCTTGGTGTCAGTGATGGAGGGAGAGCTTGTCACTCTAAAAAGTGATGTCATCAAGCAAGGACGTGACAAGATGCTGTGGTATTTTAATGACACCCTGATTGCCCTGATCAATGGAGATCCCAATAAGAGCTGTGTGTACTATGGTGAAGGTGAGATCTTCAGAGACAGACTGGAGGTGGACTATGAGACTGGGTCTCTGACCATCACAGACATCAGACCTGAACACACTGGACTCTATGAAGCAAATTTCATCAAAAGCAAGAGCTCAGGAACCAGCCAAAGCTTGAACCAAAACAGAAAGTGTGATGGCACAAAAATCAACAAAAAAACAATCAACATGGGCGACACCGTAATGACATTCAGTGTGACCGTCACTGGTGAGTCTTTTACTGTTGATTCAGTCATTAATGGTGAGCCGTTTAATCACATGCCCTGCTGCATTTCACAAGCATTGACTGATTAAATCTGGATTATCTGAACACATATAAAAACAGCTTCAAAACACATTTAGTCTATTTCAGATATTTAAATTTAAACGTTTGCATTTATTAAAACCCTTGAAAAATAAATAAAACTATATTATTATATTATATTGATCACTATGACTGAATTGTTTGTTTATTTTTGCCAAAATGCAACCAATATTATTAACAGGGAGTGGGTTCCTTGTTTTATTGATTTAAGTGATTTTATATTGTTTATTATTTATTTAGTATTTATTTATTTATTTTAGAAAAATAACATACATTACAAATAATATTAATATATTATTTTTCCCATTATTCATTATTATGTCCTTGTGTTTTCTCTGTCTGTTCCTGACAAATTTATTAAAGAATTGCCCAGTGTGGAGAAGACACCAGAGTATGAAATGAGTATGTTTAATCCTTGCTTCCTTTTTTATTTGATTCCATCACATTTATTAGTTAATTTATAAAGACACATTATTCTAAAAGGTGACAGTTTGCCATATATTCCCCTTCTCTGTGAGTCATGTTTGCTATATTATGATTTTGTTTCTATAGCATTGTTTTATGTCTTTGTAACAGAGAATATATGAAAATGAATTTAGAAATAGACCCTATAGCAACAGCCTATAGCCGCTGAGAGGCTAAGTGGAAGGGATTCCTCTGTGACGGTTCATTAGTTTTCACTTTTTATTAGTAACAGGGTGTAACATATAAAAGAACATTATAGCATAAGGCTTATGACGGTCAACAGGCACACCTAGACAGGAAACACAATTATATAAACATCCACCTGCACCACCCATGTGACTGAACATCCAGGAAATACAAATCACACTTCTAAATAAAAGACAAACATTTTCGGCACTTACATACCCAAATTACCTAATATGAAATAATCCTTATATTTAAAGTAATCTTTCATATTTCTAACATGGAGCTCTAAAAGAGTAGATAATACGTCCAGTGAATACTGTATGAGATAAAGTCACACTTCTCTGTCTTCATCTGTTCTAGATTCAGGTCCGTCTCCAGCTGTTATAGCAGGAATATGTGCTGGTGTTGGTGTTGGTGTTGTTCTTCTGGCTGCAGCTGTTCTTGGACTGATTTACTATCGTCGGAGGAGCTCTAAAATGGGCAAGTATCACCTACAGATACTACAGTCACAGGAAAACATCATCAAAGTGTTTAATTGTGTGATTTTTCTTTTTAATTAACAGAAGACATGGAGAAAAACACGTCTGAGCAGCTTTTGAATGTCCCAGCGTGAAGTAAGATAATGTCTAAAATATACAGTAGTGCAAGTGGCATCTTAAAATCTTCCCCAATTATACAGTTATAATATTGATATAGTTGTATACTCACTGCACATGCGAAAAAGAAAAAGGGGAAAAAAGAGAAAGATCTGATTTTTTGCATCCGTTCTGAGCTACTTCGAATGTGGTTTGAAATCAGATACATTTAGTGAACATCTGGTCTGTGTCTAAACATGTTAATGTGATTCCCATGAGAAATTTAAAGCAACAGCAGGTGAGGAAGAAACATTCATTTCTTAATGTCAGATTATGAAGCAGATGTTGCTTGTGTACACTCGCACATGTTCTCAAATTCTTTTATTGAGACGTGAACTTTATATACAGGTGAGAAATGATGGGAATTAGATATGGGCAGAAGATCTGATCTGTGCATCAATCCTTGCAGACTGAACATAAATAATCTGTAGCCTCTATATATGACTGAATGAAATTCACAGAGGTGTAACTCTAATGGTAATTACAATTAACTGGTAGGTGATTGATTTTCTGTGACTGTTTACATTATTAATTTTCCTCTTTCTCTTCTGTGATTGGTTTTTTTAGAGGGGAACAGAGACTATTTAACCTGAGAGGTTAACAACAAGATCAGTCAAAGAAATCTGGATAATGGATCGCCTCAGATTTTTAAATCATGTTTGCACAAGTGCCATTTTTTCAGAATTGATTTGAATCCAATAGCACAAATGTACTTAACCTATTGATCAGTACGGTCCCAGATATGGGATTTATAGTGTCCTGTGACGTCACATAACTGCCAAATTCAAACTGAGCCTTCATAGGTTTGCTGGCGCTGATTCATATCAGAAACACATACTGTAAGTAGCTAAAGCCACTCTATTCTACACACAGTTCACCAGCCACTTACTTGTATAGCGGGAGAAACTGAGGAAGTCCGACTGACGGGACTCTCTGAACTCCAGCGCGAATAAACATGGCGGCGCCCTCATGTTACGGATCACGAACAAGATCACTTATAAAGGTGTTTAAACGACGAAACACACTTACTTGCATTTAATTGGAGTATCACAATGTGTGAATATTTGAAATGAAAAAGGAAAAACTAAATAAAAGCGATCCATCTGTCTTACAGCGGTATTGCGCTCGCGGTGTGTCACGTGACAGAAAGACGCGTCCCCATGGAAACAGTAAGTACAAATGATCTAAAATAACAGTCACCTGAAAAAAACTCACTCTGTGGGGACCGCTGGAATATTTTAAACTCATATAAATTATATTTAGAAGTTCAATGTATACAATTATACCATAAAACCACTTTCAGTGTAATTCATCCACACATAAATTACAAATCTCACCACATATTTTACAACACAGATTTTTGTTTCTGGTTTGGTTAAAGATAGTGTTTGTAGCGCAGGTTGTCTGCTGTTGTAGATGGCCTCGGGAGATCAGATGGACTTTTAATGTTTCTGGACTGAAGCTATACATGTTAAGTCAATGCAAAGACGAAATTAGATATCCTGCGGCGCGATTCGTGCTAAACTTCATTAATAACCATCCAACCTTCAATGCTTAAATTTTTAGACCTATCTATTAACATATTAAAATTAATTCTTAGTAACTCTTAATAACTCTCAGTGCAATGTTGCACTAGTAATAACTTTAGCAATTATTTAGCTACCACTTATTCTTTTTCTCTTATTCTTCACCTTTAAATGTTATTAAAAATCGCGTAAAATAATTTCAAATTATTGTTGAAATTTAATTTGTGTGTTAAATAAGTATATCTGAACAAAAACTTTGAAACCACTTCTACTGATACAGAGTTTAGGAGGTTTGGCTATTCTGTATTAAATCTATGCTAATCTATATTAAAATAATAAATATAAATATACCTGGCAATAAATCTGATTCTGACTCTGATAACTTACAAATAAAACTGTTTAAATGCTGTAAAATAAAGGCTAAATCTCCCTTCTGGTCTTATTTAGTCATCTATTTTTTTTGGATTTGTTTATTTAAATAAAAAAATAAAAAAAGCTTTTTATGCCTGTAATGATAATTTTATACGTTTCAGAATGGCTTGCGTCTTAAATTGTACTTTGTTGTGTTTTTTTTTTTATTATAATTCACTGAGCTAATATCTTATAATACCACATTTCAAACATCATAACCATTAGTTGGTAGGCCTACAGACCAAGTACAATCTTGTTTATTGCTATTACAAGACAGTTAAAACAGTTCATAATGTAAATCAGCATAAAAACACAATACCCTGAAAAAGTTTGAAGCCAGTGCAACAACGTACTGAAATTAACATCAAACGTCAAACAGGAGGAGTTTTATGGCTTATGGATTGTGCAATATTGTGAAAAATACAAATCTAAAAAAACATGACAGTTAAAAACATAGGTCTATAAGTAACAATTTTAATAATAAGTGAAAAAGATGTGATCAAAGTCAGAAACTGATAATTGTTTAGATATAATTGTTTTTATATATGAGATATATGTAAGATTTTTTGACTAGATTTGGCACACATGTATGGGCACATTAAAAAGTTGTAGGATTGTGGTGCTTTGGGGTGCTATGAATAAATAAAACATGAAATTGCTATTAACTACAATACAATGCTACAATATTTCATGAATGAATTTGTAGATGATTGCAGTGTTTGGAAAAACAATTCTAGTGATGGAGGGATATTCGGTTGCTTTGTACTCTGAACTTAACCAAAAATGTAACAAAAGTCTGTGGTATTAACAATGCTCTGATTCTGCTGATCATCAAAAATCATCCAAAAATGATCAATATTAGCAAAAAATAAATAAATGTGTTTGTGTCACTGATAAGTCATTGGCTGAGGAACATTGTAAGGTGTGTAATTATGTTATTATTAAAGATACAAATATTATTGTACAATAATACAGTAAAAATGAACACTGAAGCAACCACACTTTATATTGTTAAAATCACTAAAAATAAAAGTGATTGATTGATTGAACAAGATAAACTAATCATCTTTCCACAGTTTTAAAGTTGTAGTTTTTTCCTTGAAGCTGTTAAAATAGTCATGTTTCTCCAGGTAAGACAAGAACCATTATGAATCATTCTCACACTTCAAGCCCACATCTACTCTTAAAAACGAACCCCTGAAAAAGAAAAGTGTGGTGTCAATTTCTCAGAAATGCGTTCTCTTACAGGAGCTATAACCAGTGAAACTAACAATCGATTCTGATTCTTACACTGCGTTATAGTTTCACATTTTACCCTCACACAGCAATATCAAAGACAATCTTTTATTCATCACTTTTTATTCATGGGTTCAGCATTTTAGTGACGGCAGACATCTAACTGTGAGTGTTATAAGAACAGGGATGGAAAGCACTACCCATACATTATTCACAATAAAACATCAGCCACAAAAACTAGCAGTACACGTTCTCATGAAGAAGCCATTTATACGTTTAGGAGGTCAGGCCACATGCTTATAGAAGTCAGACTTTATACTTCATGTAGATATCAGAGGTGGACGAAGTACATAAATCAAGTACTTGAGTGAAAGCACAGATACATACAATAAAATATTACTCCAGTAAAAGTAAAAGTTCTCCTTTTTCAATTTTACTCGAGTGAAAGTATAAAAGTACTTGTTTATTTATTTACTTGAGTAAAAAAGTATTCACCAATTTTTTACAGTCTACTTAATTTTATACAGCACATATTTTTTTAGAATCAAGCAATTTTTGACAAGCATGATGTAGTAATGTTTAATCTGAAGCTTACACTGCAATGTACCTTTTTTTAATCTGTTTATATATATATATATATATTTATTTATTTTTTTTGTCTTTCTTTTTATCTGTGTTGTAAACATTCTTGGCCAAATGCCCCCAGAGAGCATTACTACCCACTTTGATAATTACTGTAGTTACCTAAACCATCCTTTCTTTTTCCCCTCAGATGTAATATATCACAAATATTTGGACATCATCTAAATATGACTATAACTTAGCACCAGCAAGCTTATTACCTAAACAATCAGAATCAGATAACAATATTTAGGCCTACTTATTTTCAGTACATGGTTATGAATTAACAGTTTTATCTGTCTACTCGGCTTGTAGATCCAAACAATATAAAAATATAGATTGTTGATACAAAAATAAAAAAACGTAGGGCTAAATGCGTAACATTAGCATTTTAATAAAACTACTTTCAGATCCTTTCAATTTCCTTTCAGACTTAAATAAATCACCCTTCACAGCAGTGTAACAAACTGACAATTTTTACCTAAATATGATTTTCAGTTAAAGTTAGGAACTTACTTTATGCATCATCAGTCACGCGTGCCAGTAGTTCTTGTGAGTTCGGTTCACTGGAGACCCGCTCTGAACGGATCGTTTGAATCAGTGAGCTGTCGAATCGACAAGAGCTGCAGTCTGATCGTTCCAATTCAAAAACGAACTGATTGGACGTTCATTAAAAAGAATCAGTTTGTTAATGAATCACCACTGGTAGATACTATGTGTATATCAACAATGCCAAAACTCATGTACAAGTTTTAAAGAACTTGTTAATGAAATGTTATATTCAAGCTCTAATTAGAGTCCAGTTTGGTCATCAAGCTTTCTCTGAATCTCTCATCAAGAACATCATCATATACAGCCATGCTGTTGGCTATTAAGTTAATTTCAGCTATTAAAGTGTTTTCAGCTCCAAACCTCCACAGAATCACATCATCATCCTTCATTTCAGTGAGACCAGAGTCTAGAGAGACTGAATCTCCCTCCAGCACTGACACTGACTCCACTGCATCTGTCAGCAAACACACATGAAGAATATAGAGTTTAATTGATAACTTTATGTTGGTTTACTATTACCGTTGGTAACAGTTATACTAACAGTAATACTATAACTGTTGGTTAATTATTACAAATTGAAATAAGGAGAACACAAAACACACCACAGCACCACGGATAAGAAAGAAGAATTGTAAATAAAAATAAATGGACACTTTTAAGAGAATCTGAATCTGTTCTCTGAATCCCAAGATTTTAAATGTAATGTCAGTATATCAGAAAATAATTTAGGATGGATATCAATCATATTTATCTTAAATTAAATCACAACTCAGTAAAAACATTTCAATATAAATAAAGCACACATTTATTACTTTCCAGCCAGTTTGCTGGATTATGAATTATACATTGGACATTGTGTTACGTTCAGTGTGTGGTTTGTGTATTTTGCTTTAGGTCTCTTTTTTGTCCCCTGTGTGTTTTTTTTTCTCTCTCCACATTTCTCAGGTTCATAAGTCACAACCATTGGAATATACGGCTCTTGATCATGCTTGTGGCATCACGCATGATCAGCCGTAAGCTTAATAAAGGTCCGCAGTGACTGCTTTTGTACCTTTAATTCTTTAGGGATAAATTTATTTCTGTAGGTAATCCACCAATCCGTGCGCAGAGTGAAAGATACTCTAGAGAGGAAGACAACAGTCGGTCCCTACTGACGCGCAGGAGGGAAACACATTCATTCGTGATCCCGCAGTAGCCTGCAGCGATAGTGAATAGTTATCCTAAAACTCTTGAGTTCGTATCGGTTCGGAAGACGAAAATATTAGCCATACGCAGATCAGCGGAGTGACTCAATTTAATCGAGTCAGTGGTTGACAAGATATGGCAGACTACTTTGTGTTCACGCTTTTTATTTTGCTTGTTTATGGTAAGACTCTTCAATTTGTATTCTGTCAGTTTTCAGCAGTGAAAATGGCGATTTTCTGGAGTGCATTGTTTGATGTAGAATACATCTTTTGCACACAGATGTAGTTTTTAGAAATTTGTGGTAGTCTACGTCTGACTGATTAAACGATAACGATTTTACCGAGGCTGACATATTTCTTCCAGATTTCTCAAGGAAAATCAGTGCTAATTCAATGGTTCCTCAACATAAAACTTAATTTCTGACTAACTAAATTGACATTTTCATGAATAATTAAATATAGGATACGCTGTCAGGGTTATAATACAGGATATACAGTTGTGGTTTCGTTTTATATCATATACCTATGTAGCAAGTCTGTTTCCTCTTATAGTTCTGTGGTATTTGATTAGTCAACACTCATGTCTGTTCTCCATGGTGACACTTCAAACTCTGTATTTTATTACCTGGCCACCTGTAAAAGACTGTACAACACGTCCGTTAAATTATATTAAGTAAACACTATTAATTAACTATTTGTTTGTGTTTCCAGGTGTTTCTGGTGAGGATGTGGTGACAGTGATGGAGGGAGAAACAGTCTTGTTATACACTAATATCACCAAAAAAGTACATGACAAGATGCTGTGGTATTTTGAAGACACTCGGATAGCTCTGATCAATGGACATCCCAACACGAGCTGTTTATATGATGGTCCTGATGGGAGATTCAGAGACAGACTGAAGGTGGACTATGACACTGGATCTCTGATCATCACAGACATCACAAGTCAACATGCTGGACATTATGAAACTGAGATCATCAGAAGTCAAAGTTCAGGGAAAAGACAAAGCTTAAACAGAAACCGCAAGTGTGACTCTACAAAAATCACCAAAAAAATCAGCCTCACTCATGATGATACCATAAAAACTTTCAATATGATCATCCCTGGTGAGTTAATCGATGAAATCAAGTAATAATGAAGGATTTTCTGATTAGGACATCACTGAAATCACGTGATCCTGCATAAAACAAGTGGCTTAGCAAAAGAAATAAATAAATAATTAAAACATTAAAAACATTATTTTTTCTTGTTTGTTTTTTATTAATTTCACCCAGACACAGGGTTTATAGCAATGGAGCATGTTTTCTAAAAGGCTTTCTTGCAGTTATACAATAGAAAAAAAAATAATAATAATAATGAACATCAATTTAATAACAATGTGTTTTTTGTATTTCTTTATTTTTATTCCAGCTGCTCTGTCTGATCAGATCAAAACAGATGAAGATCCCCGCACGGAGAAGAGAGAGTCTGACTTGGGTATATTTTCACCCTTCCTCTTTTTATCTTATACACGGCACATAATGTAATTTTATAAAAGCATTTTTCTGAAGGGGAGCTAACTTTGATTTTGTTGTCAAATATACACAAAATAGTGTTTAATAAAATTATAAATATAATGCATCAAACTTCATCCTGATCATTAACGATGTCCAAAATATTGCTTTACATGAATATTGCAGTACATGAAATGCAAACAGACACAATGACGTGTAACATGCCACAATTTTATTATGAGCTCATAACGAGTTAAAGCCGTCTCACTTTAGACTAAACCTTTCAGAAACTCTTCCAATCCCTAATCCCTGATGTTTTAATAAAGAAATGAGCTTTGTGGATGTGCAGAAGTGTTCATCTAGTGAATATGGAATATAATAAACACTGTTTTCTCTCCAGATTCAGGTCTGTCTTCAGAAGCTGCTGCAGTAATATGTGCTGCTGTTCTGCTGCTGGTGATTGTTGTAGCTGCTGCTGCTGTGATCTTCTCTCGCCACAAGCTCTCCAGAAATGGTGAGCATTATACTATAGTGAGAGATAAACATGTGTTTTATGCAAAACTATTATTTGGCTCACTGGAATACTTGATTCTGATGGGTCAGTTGTGACATCCAAATATTTCCTGATAATGACCTACATTTAATTGTGTGTGATTTATTTTTTATTTCACAGCAGATAGGAAGAAAAACAAGTGTGAAGGACTAACGCCCATCATATAAGATCCAAAGCGACTTACATGTGGGGAAAATAGCAGCAATTAGTCCTAAAGAGGCGAACAACAACTTAGGAAGTGCTCATTATACCGTAAAATAGGCAATGTTTAGATAGGTGCAGGCTAGAAAAGGAGAGAAAGGATAGAGTTTAAGAGAAGATGTGTTTTTTTTTTTTTTTATGATGTCAAGTAGTATTGAAAGAGGTGGGTTTTCAGCAGTCGTTTGAAGGTTGTAATGGATATAATGATATAATGTTAAAGTACTGAAACATGTTTCGTTGCTTTGAAATATACTGATAAGCTCTAAGTGCAGGTGGAGATGAGAACCAAAGCCCATCACAAGCAGCTTTTAAATATGAACATATATAGATCACTAACTAACAAACACTAAACACCATCACGGTGAGTCTCATCAAACTAAAATATGCAATAAACATTAATTTAACAACATGGAAACAAGCAACCCTACTAAACATCACTGATGAGAAGAAACGGTTATTTTAAAGAAAAAACATCAAATTAGAAATGCAATGCAGGGAATTGTGGGAATTTCGGTTTACAGTTTTTCTCTGTAAATTGTACAGAACTTTGCCATTATCCATTTAACAGTTTTTTACCGTTAAAATCATTTTTTACAGTGTAGATTTAACCTTTTTCTCCCATAGTGTGTGTGGTGTGCCACAATGTGAGAGCACACTACACACAAACAGATTTTCAACCAGAGTCCCGACTGTGAACACAGGACATTTCACGAAATCTCTTGAGACTTGAGAATAAATATGTTTCACAGGACATTTTGTATAAACACTCTCTTGTCACAAATCGACAAGCTGGTCCTCCATCTCTGCTGTTCTTCCGAGCAATCAAGATTACGTTACCTAATAATAATATTACCTAGGATTGTCGGAAGGGAAGAACTCGGCCCAAAATCAACCTGATTATCCTGTGGTGTGTACCCAGCCCGAGCCAAATGAAAACCATTATGTTGAATTAAACTGCTTACTATTTCCTCCGTTCGTAACACACTTCTCCTCTGCACTGTGGTACCAGAAGAAGACAGCACTTCCTGTTCTTGAGAAGAGAGGATTGCAGGGGTGCTGCCAGTTTTCATGTCATTCATACCCACCTCCGACATGGCAGAACACACTTTCAGATATGCCTGAGCTGGAGAAGGCAGACCATCGTCAAAGAGATCTGTGGCCGGAAAATAAATATGGAAGTTATGCCATATTTTAGTCATACATATACATATATGATTTACAAATGATACATATATATATTTATATATATATATTCTACTAATCAAAGTTTTAGAAAGATCTCAAATGCTCAAGGACAATTTGTTAAAAAAGAAAATAAAAACAGTAATACTGAAATACAATACTATATTTTCTATTGCATACTGTATTTATATGTTTATAATTGTATATACAGTGGGAACAGAAAGTATTCAGACCCCCTTAAATTTTTCACTCTTTGTTATATTGCAGCCATTTGCTAAAATCGTGTTCATTTTTTTCCCTCATAAATGTACACACAGCACCCCATATTGACAGAAAAACCCAGAATTGTTTACATTTTTGCAGATTTATTAAAAAAGAAAAACAGAAATATCACATGGTCTTAAGTATTCAAACCCTTTGCTCAGTATTTAGTAGAAGCACCCTTTTGATCGAATACAGTCAAGAGTCTTTTTGGGAAAGATGCAACAAGTTTTTCACACCTGGATTTGGGGATCCTCTGCCATTCCTCCTTGCAGATCCTCTCCAGTTCTGTCAGTTTGCATGGTAAACGTTGATGGTCAGCCATTTTTAGGTCTCTCCAGAGATGCTCAATTGGGTTTAAGTCAGGGCCCTGGCAGTCGTCCTGTCCCTGCAGCTGAAAAACACCCCCACAGAATGATGCTGCCACCACCATGCTTCACTGTTGGGACTGTATTGGACAGGTGATGAGCAGTGCCTCGTTTTCTCCACAAATACCGCTTAGAATTAAGACCAAAAAGTTCTATCTTTTCTCACAATCTTGGAGTCCTTCGGGTGTTTTTTAGCAAACTCCATGCAGGCTTTCATGTGTCTTGCACTGAGGTGAGGCTTCAGTCGGGCCACTGGTGGAGGGCTGCAGTGATGGTTGACTTTCTACAACTTTCTCCCATCCCCCGACTGCATCTCTGGAGCTCAGCCACAGTGATCTTTGGGTTCTTCTTCACCTCTCTCACCAAGGCTCCCCAATAACTCAGTTTGGCTGGATGGCCAGCTCTAGGAAGGGCTCTGGTCATCCCAAACGTCTTCCATTTAAGGATTATGGCGGCCACTGTGCTCTTGGGACCCTTAATTTTTTTTGCAACCTTGTCCAGATCTGTGCCTTGCCACAATTCTGTCTCTGACCTCTTCAGGCAGTTTCTTTGACCTCACGCTGCTCATTTGCTCTGACATGCATTGGAACTGCATTGTGAGTTAAATATATGAGTGTCACAGCAAAGGGTCTGAATACTTAGGACCATGTGATATTTCAGTTTTTCTTTTTTAATAAATCTGCAAAAATGTCAACAATTCTGTTTTTTTGGTCAATATGGGGTGCTGTGTGTACATTAATGAGGGGGAAAATTTACTTAAGGAAAAAAAAAATTAAGGATTTTAGCAAATGGCTGCAATATAACAAAGAGAAAAAAATTGAAGGGGGTCCGAATACTTTCCAAACCCACTGTATATACTTGGTAATATAATATATATTTAAACTAATTCAGTTTAAAATGTTGGCAGTAATGGCAAAAATGATGTTTGTTGAGCAAAAATTGCAAATTGTACCAGTTTTAAATATCTTGGATTCTATAACATTTCAAAAGAATGTTCAAAAAATAGTCTGTGAAGTGACACCTTAACTTAGAAATGTTACATTTATACGGAATCAACTTTCAATAGAAGCTTCAAAAGCCTTTTTGAATTATTTGATCATTACTTCATGGTCACAAGCAGGAAAATCTACTCTTAGATCTTTATATATATATATATATAATGTATAAAGAGCTTTAAAAGTATTTTAAAGGACAAGAAACCTGATATCATCGTTTGATTATCTTTTTTTTTTTTGCTTTTGACAATTTTGTCCTATTTTACAATTGTTGTTTAATGTACCAAATTAAGTCTTGGACCTTAACCCTTAAAATAATTTGTTTTCTCTTGTACTGACAATATAAAACAAACTTTGTCAAAAGGTGATTGTGCAGTGAATTTTAGAGTTACTGATTTTTGTCATTTAGCTTTTTCTGTAAGGGCTGTTAATAACTGGAACAATTTACAGAATAATACAGTGTTCCACCTGAGCACATGTTAAGATACATTTGAAAAAACGGTTAAAGATGAGTCACGTTTGAGCATTGAATATTTTTGTATTCTGAATGGAACTTTGATGAGTTGTAAAATTTCTATCGTTTTTGAAGGGTGATGTGTTGTAGTATTTATTTAGGGGATATTTTGTAGAAATCTGAATTGTAGTTTCCACATGGATGATTACTAATGTTTTTGTCACATCATTTGTTTTGGATATTCTCCTGCCCAGGGACAGCAGATGAAGCGTTGTTGGTAATTTTAGGAAGTTTTCTGACTGTCCATTTCCCTGTCAAATATTGAATCATAAAAATAAAAAAATCAGCATATTAGAATGATTTCTTGAGTATCATGTGACATTAAAGACTGGAGTAATGATGCTGAAAATTCAGCTTTAATATCACATGAAAATACATTTTTAAAATATATTAAAATAACAGGCAGTTCTTTTTGTCTATTTGTTTAAATAATCAGTTTATTCTGATATGATCATTTACTAACTAGCTGCCCAAAGTGTCACATTTCTGGCCAAAAGTGGTAAGCGGTGCTTACTGTGTTCATCCTTGCTCATATTGTTGTACTGAAGTACTAAAGGGACTTAACCATCACCATGGCAACAAGAGGCCTACTTGAATGAATTGCTCACCAACAGCAGACTCGCAACACTTTCCCTGTCCTTCTGGGAAGGAAATATAATTTGAAGAGTTTTAAACTGGAGTGACAATGGTGAAATTATATGGTCAGCTAGTTAAAAGACACTCAATTCAAAAGCTTTTATTGCGAAAAGAGAGTTGAAATGTGACTTCCGTCCGTTCTCACCGAGGTTGGCAGTCTTCTCTGATGGGAAGCCCACCTCTGAGGAGTTTTCGGAGGGGATGCTCTGAATGGAGGACAGGGGCATGTCTGTGTCCGTGCTGGTCAGCCAAGTAGACTCTGTCTCTTTGGTCCAGCTCTCCATATATCTGGGCTCCAACACATCTGTCCTGGAGCCTCCACAACCCATGATGTCAAGAACAAATCCACACCTACACAACCTTGGATTCTAGGTCCATTACAATACCTCCCCAACAGCAAACGAAAGGCAGATGTTTATTATAAGGTGCTGGCTGAGTGGTGTCATTTATTATTTACATATCAGCATCATTCTGATGAACAAATCAAGTCTTCCACCGGTCAGGTGTCAGTCGAACAAGAAGATCCAGGATTGATTCTGTGGAAGAGAAATAAGCCTATAAGGGAAGGTATAAGTGTGATTTAAAATATTTATTTCATGTTAAAGTATTGGAAGGAATTATGACTGAACATTTAATTAATGCTTGTATAAGCATATTTTATCAAATACACGATAAATTGGCTCCATTTCCAATTTCTCGAGTAGCCAGCTCAGCACTCGTTATATGTAAACAAAGACAAGTTTGACATTTCCTCTGGTCCAAATAACAAAGAACCCATTTATAAGCGATTTTTTATTTAAATCCAGCGATGTGCATTTAACAATTTTGCCTGTCATGCATTCATTAAGCGATTGGTAAATGATTGTATGAGCGCGTCGGTGTGTTATTTACTGTGGTGTCGCGGCACGCTGCTCTCACATACACACACACACACACACACACACATACACATATACATACACAAAGAATACAATAATGTGAAGGAACATGCATTACGCTAGTATGCAACAACGTATTTAAGCCTACCAAATGTGCTGGGGGTCTTGATTGTGGTCTTATTTTTCTCATTACCTTAAGTCGACAGAGAAATCAGTGCCAGGGCAGTTTTCTTCGGTATACGTTCACTGTATTTTAAGCTCTTTCCAGAACATCGTTTCCAAGATTCACAGAGGAGCTCTATCCGCGACGAATAAACCAAACACTGAGTGATGACACTCCCCCATCTCTCTCTCCCTCTCTATCTCGATGTGAATGATGCTGACCCTCCCATCTTTTGTCCCTATGAGAGGCACAGCATACCGAAATAACAGCGATGTGTGGTACAAAATGACTGTGGATCCTTTTGGTGGCACTTAAAAATCCACTCTTGTTGAAAGTGCAGTTCATGTGTTGCAGGATTGTGACATCCCTTCAGACAGAAGTCGTGTTTGTTTACTAAACACAAAATAACAGAGCTGTTCAGTTTGCACTTCTATAAACAAGAACAAATTGCATGTTTTTTGAGCCATGTGTTTCCTCGTGAAGTTACAGGGGGTTTGTAAACATTAGTTTGCTATTTGCCTCTATATACTGTATAGCTGCATCAAGGTCCATTCCATAAGAACGGATGACATTTAAATAAAGTCGCAATGAATCAGCATTTGATTTTATTTCTGGAAGACATGCTTTTTAGATAATGACAACTGCTCTCCTAATGCGATTTAGATGAATAACTGGTATGACTGTACGTGCAACAGTGGAGGTTTCAGCTATTCATAACAATCTGCTCTTGGCATCGCATTTCCCCTTTTGTTTGCAGCATGTAAAGATAAGTATAGCCTATATATTGCAGTAATGCATGCTCAATCGCCATTCCTTTCACCTAAATAATGTGATATGATATGATAAAATATCAACACTAAAGATTTAAAATATTTAATAATAATAATATATACAATTATCTAATCATAGGAATATGTAATCCAGGTTATTAGGTTACAAGAAGTTTGTGTGTGTGTGTGTGTGTGTGTGTGTGTTATTTCCTATCTACTCTTATGCTAATAGTGTTCTTCCCTCCAGTGGTCAAAGAGTACATTATGAAAGTCTGTTATTCGCTATAAAAGTTTTAAATATGAATAAATATAAAGGAGGTTTTATGCATTTTTATGACAACTGTTATTAAGTGTTATTGCCTCAGTTATGTCATTTTAAATGCAAAGATGACATTGTTTGAGATTTTGTTATGATAACTAGACATAAACCAATACATCATAACCAGTCAGTGTCTATGTCATGACAACTTGACATTACTTAAACAAATAAAATAATAATATAGTAAAATAATATTGAATATAATATAAAAATTATTTGACAGAATATTAACACCTTATGGCATTTCATGACATTTTAATGACAAATTCAATTTTTACCACTGTACGTGAGGTCAAGAAAAGTATTCATGATGCTTTCATAAAATAATTTGACATAATATTAACATTTAATGACATTTATGACACTGTCATGGCATGAGGAGCATCTGGCTGCACCCCACAAGATCCAGGGGGCGTGGTTTATTTCAGATATAACTCCTCCCACCGTACATATACTTAAATCTACCAATCTCCACCCCCTAGATGTGGCTCCAACCACGCCCCCCATGCATGACCTAGACACTGACAGGTTATGATGTATTGGTTTATTTTAGTGCTGTCAAATGATTAATCGCGATTAATCGCATCCAAAATAAAAGTTTTCTTTACATAGTATATTTGTATGTACTGTGTATATTTATTAAGTATATAAAAATACAAACACATGCATGTATAT
>JAUYWG010000022.1:6159263-6184891 GCA_034779775.1 Enteromius afrohamiltoni | reverse complement strand
ACTAACCGGGACTACTTTCTTAAAAAACTTCCAGCGGCCAGAACTCTGACCAGGGAGGTGATCACAGAGTGGGTCAGAGTGTATACACTGTAGTGCTGGTAAGGATCGCATACAACTTCATGTCTTAAATGGGCGAACTAACCCTTTAAATCTTTAAATTACAGAGTACAATTGCAGGACCGTCATCTTCAGGTGGCCTGGGTTTATTTCAAAGGATGTGGAGAAGAAGTAAGTCTTACTATTAAAATGAATACAGTTGTTTGCTTGTTTTAGTATACAGGCTTAGCACACAGAAAATAGCTTAAGTAGATCAATATTATACACAATAAGCAATACAGTCTTTAGTAATGCACAAATATCTATTTGCAGATGTGTACAACGTATCTGATACAGTTTCATCTTCTTCCAACTCCAGTGACTCAGGCTCTTATTTGAATTTATAATCAGCTACTTCATTAACAAGTCTACTGTATTAAACATTAAACAGTTTTTTTTAAACAAGTTTTTTACATTGCTATATAAATCACACTATCAGTAAGTAATTTCTGGGAAGAGGTGTTTCTACTTTATGTTCTCAAGTTAATTTTTTATTTTTTTTTTAATTCCAGTGATGCAAATTTGAATTTTCATTTACAGACACTGATGTCTGTCATTTATAATTAATTTTAACAAGTCAAGACAAGTTTTTTTTTAGTTTAGCATTTTCAACGAATTCAAAATTACAAATAAAATTGAATGGGTGCATATTTTAAAATAAAAATACTATTTGCAGTTCACTTACATTCTTGTTCTTTTACTGTTCTTCTTTCTTCGTTATAATTATTCCTCTAAATAAGATCCTTTATTAAATTCAAATTCAAAATTGTATTTTTCAAATACACAGTTATACACAGTACAATATGCAGTGAAAACCTGTGACCCTAAAATTTAAAACAATTATATAATTATTACAATACAAAAGACATAAATTGCAATACGCTTTACAAAGAAATAAGGGTGGAAATAAATGCAAATGTCCAGTAAGTGTGCAATGTATGTGGAAAAGTGCAATGTCCATGAGTCTCCGGTCTACAGGGGTATGTGCAAATGTGCATGAGCAAACAGATGAATGATGTCCATAAGTGTTATTATTGTGCGGAGTGGAAAGATGCAAGATGATTAGACTTGTGGGGAGATCTAGTTTAAAGACTGTTTCGCCTGTGGGAAGAATCTGCTCCTCAGTCTCTCTGTATTGGCCTTTAGGGAGCAGAAGCGCTTTTCTGACCGCATCATAGAGAACAGCCCTTTGCTGGGGTGGCTGAGGTCTTTCACTATCTTCTTGGCCTTGGTCCAGCACCGCTTGCTGTAGATCGAGTGCAGGTCAGGGAGCTCGTTGTGGATGATGCGCTCAGCTGATCATACCACCCTCTGTAGGGCTTTTCTGTCAGGCTCTTACAGGTCCTGCATGATGTTAACACCAAGGTATTTGAAGCTGTTCACTCTTTCCACTGGGCTCTTGTTGATTACAGGGTCTGGTAGTTCCTCTCCTGCTTAGTGCTGAAGTCCACTATCAGCTCCTTTGTTTTACTGATGTTTAGAAGGAGGTTGTTCCTCTGTCACCAGTTCTCTAGGTTCCAGATCTCAAGTAGACTGACTCGTTGGCAGAGATCAGGCCCACCACAACGGTGTCATCAGCTAACTTAATGATGGTGGTGGAGCTGGTAGTTGCCACACAGTCATATGTGTACAAAGAGTACAGCAGGGGGCTCAGAACACAACCCTGGGGGGCTCCAGTGCTGAGAGTGAGGGAGGCTGAGTGTGACGACCCTTTAGTTGTGTCCTTGTTGGGTTGTGGATGTGTGTTGTGTATTTGCAGGTGTATGGCTGATTGACGGATGATTGGGAGTACCAGTGTACGTGGTTCCTCCTTTATAAGATCGTTCCTTGCTGGATGGAGAGGACGCTCGTGTTGGATCAAGTGGCGAGTTTTGGTGTTCTTATTGTGCTTTTCCACTGCGTGGTACGACTCGGCTCAGCACGGCTCGTTACGGCTCAGTTCGGCATGGTTTGCGTTTCCAATGCAGTTTAGTACCCCTTTAGAGTGGGCGGGATTATAGTTGCGCCACCTCTACTGCCATGACATCATCGTAAATGCGGCCCAAACAAACACACAACAATGGAGCATATCGACGGAATGGTTCTTCATTCTCTGAATGTGGATGTTTTTATCACACATTCAGACTGATTTGTCAACAATGTTTGAGAGAAATGGTAATATTGTGTATCTAAGTCCATCTCATGAAAAATCGGAGCAGAAACAAAGGTGTTGCATTTATATTTTTGTTGAGTGTAAATTAAATATGTCAAAATATAATCTGCAAATTTTATGTGTGCACATGTACGTAGGGCACAACGAATATACAACAGACAAATACAACAAAAATACATTTTATAGTAAACAGAAGAAACTGTTAACAGTGTGCAGACATGTAGTGCAAACATTATCACAAACACAAAAACACAAATGCTTATGGCTATTCAGCAAGAGAGTGTTCCTCTGCCCTCAAGGCCGCTTCCTGCTCCCTTGCTTGTTTAGCCTCTTCAAGTGCCATCTGCAAGTGGCATGGTTCAGCTCCTGCTGCTGAATGTCTGCCACCTGCATCACTCTTAATACAGCAAGATGTTTCTGATGGTGCAGGCTTCCGTTTCCTCTTGGACCAAAACGTAGAAATTTGGAGTAAAATGGGAGAAATTATTTTGAAATTATTTAGATTTTACACAATTACATTTACAGTAGCTACCAATAATGTATTTGTGGTAAGCAACAGGAATTCATGAGACACGGTATATAGGATATATATCCTACATTGTGATATCCTATTTGTACATATTTTGATATATGAAATATCAAATTTGTATTATACCCGTTACCACACGCTGCGGTGTCGTTGTGGTGTTGGCGGGCGTGGTGGAGACGCAGCTAGCACCGCTTGGGAAGAGGAGTCGTGAATCGTGAATCGATCGAGGACAATGGGTCTGAAATACAAAGTATGCTAATCAGTTGGGAATGCACAAATTACAGCAACACACCAAAAAAAAAAAACATGGACATCCTGAACAATAACACTACCACTGATAAATGTTAGCTACTAGGACTTTGTGCTTCATTAGGCCATGATTTTACAGTCAAATTGCAATATAAAAAGAAAGAAAAGAAACAACGATCAATAAAATCAGTAAAGTTAAGATTTCAAGCGTTATATAGCACACGTTATATGTAGTCGCTCTTCAGTTTTTTTATCTTGTCCCTACACTGTTTGTATGTCTGATGGTAGCCGTGTGTGGCCAAGAGCTTAGCGACCTCCTGAAAAACGTTTTCATTCCGCATCGCCCCATCAAGCTCTCGCTGGATCCGCTCCTCAGCTATAAATGAGAGGAACATCTGTACTACCTCAATAGACCACGAAACAGACATTTTTGGTTGATACAAAAAGGTGCGTTTCTTCAAACAAAAAAGTTGCGTCCGATCCTTCGCTGGCTGTGCTGATTTAAATCTAGCAGGTCTGTTGTGTCTCGTGTCGCAAGTTCAGTGACGCAGTAATGACGATTTTCTTCGGCCAATCAGTGACCAGCAGAGTTTACACGTCACATTTTGGTAACGGTTCGCTAGGAACCTCGGCTGAGGTGGTACTAAAAAAAAGGACCAGGTAGCAGGTACTATTCTTAGTGGAAAACCCCCCAAAAGTGAGCTGTACTAAACCGTGCCGTGCCGTACTATGCAGTGGAATAGTACTATTATGTGCCATTATGTACCCTTCTCCCCAGCTCGATGGGAGTTTGGAATGATTCTTTTTAAATGATGATGGTTAAATAAATAAAATGTTTTTCTAACGCCAGATGCACTCGTTTCTCCTAATTTGAAGTAAATCTGTTTGAGATCGCAACAAATGAGGCCTCGTCTTAAATGGATAGTTGATTTGATATTTTGTAGATTGGAGATGAGTTATTTTTTGTATTGCTTTGGATTTGTATTAATGGTAAAAATAAATTTGTTTAATGGGATTGGGAAGACTGTTCATTTATAGGAGAAACAAGTGTTTTGTTGGTTTTAAGTAAATGTTTTTTCATCACAGCTGTATCGAATTTTGGAGAGCCTGGGATTGGTTTCGCTGATGGGATTAAGTGGCATGTCTCTTTGGGATTTATCAAATTTGTTTTTTAGTTGATTTTATTGGTTGCTTTTCTCAGCTTGCAGTACTTGGTGCATAAGAACCCACCACTGTATGTTTGAAGATTAGGGTCTACATGATTAGATTTATGTATAGGTTGGTTGCGAAACTTAATCTTGGGGGCATTTGTTTTTTTTCTTTTTTTTTTTTTTTTTTTTTTTTTTTTTCTTTGGTGAATGTGTTTGGACAGTTGTGAAGGTAAGGATTCTATTTTAAAGATCTTTTTATAGAATCATTGATCGAAATTGTTGATTTGGGTGCATAAATATGACATCAATCAAAGTAAGTAAGTTTATTGAAAAACCATCTGAGCTTGTTTTAAATTTGTTAATGAAGAATCAGTTGCTTCTCATTGTGATATTGTTCTTTCTGCAAATGAGAAAAAACTGAAAGAAAATATTTGAACTGCGATAAAAGTGGAGCTTATAGATTAAGGAATGATGTCCTTGTGTCACAGTCTGCGTGTGATGAAGCAAAGAGGCAGATACAAGGTTCTCGTAATTCCAATCCTTTTAATGGCCATTCTCACCCCCTCACATACAAGCTTTCAGCCTCAAAACATATTTTTAAAATTTAAAACACTATATTGTTTTCTGTGAAAAAATAATTGAAATGAGTTTCACATCATTCTGAAGTAAATATTCTAGCCTAATAGGCTGGTTACTCTAAATTTTTATTCAGGACCATTCAATATGGCTTGTATGGCCTTATTTTAGCTAGTTTTATTTTTCGAAAACTTACTAACCACGCATATTTTTTTTTTCTAAAAAATGTAAACATGTACATCCTTCTTGGTCACATATTATTGTAGCACAGTTTCTGCTGTATACAAAAACAATTATATGTTGGTCAATAGTATGTTATAAGTAGCTGAAATAACCACAGATATCAGAGCTTGTCCAAACATCTCAGCATCCACAAAATCACCTCAGACACCAGAGGGATTCTCACCTGAAGAGGCAAAGACCCCTCCCAAAATGGTCTGTTATATTTGAGCTTATATTTGCATTTTGCATAGCTTGTTTTTTCCTCCATCTATCCATCCATCCAGCTGAGAGACATAGTCCCTCCAGCGTGTCCTAGGTCTTCCCTGGGGCCTCCCCCTGGCGGGACATGCCAGGGACACAGAGAAGGGTCTGGCTGCAGACCTGCACCTCCACTTTCAGACCTGCTCTCTCAGTCACCCAAACTTCCTCTGGCGTCACCTGCACTCTCGGGTACCTCCTGCTACTTGCAGTCGACACCTGCACTTTCCAGTACCTGTTCTATTTGCAATCTGCGTTTAGTGGGATGTGTTGGATGGAGAATAACTTCCGAATTCGTTCAAGAATCATTGCTGTAAGTGCATATGTGTATCTGTGTGTGTTTATCATACATTTTATTAGAATTGTATATTGATATATGAAATTATCTTTGCCAACGTGTTCGCTGCTCAAGGTATGTGTTTAAAAAGTTGCATTTACTTTATAGCGGGGGTAGGCAACATCAGTCCTGGAGTGTCGATGTCCTGCAGAGTTTCACTCCAACCCTAATCAAACACACCTGAAAAAGCTAATCAAGGTCTTCAAGGCTACAGGCAGATGAAGTTTTATTCAGGGTTGCAGCTAAACTCTGCAGGACATCAACACTCAAGGACCAACGTTGCCTAGCCCTGCTGTATAGCTTAACTAGCCAACCACTCCATCACTGACTAAAGTTAAGTAAGCTAAACTATTGAACAGAATGGTATATACTTTATGCTTTCGTAAATTAATTATATGGCTTACACATAAACTACTGTATAGTTTAGTGAAAGTGATTGTTGTGTTAAAATGAATTATACAATTAAATGTGGTGTTTTTTTTTTTTTAAATTAGAAAAATATATACACAACATAAAAACAAAATCAAATGATCCTCTTTTTCATTATGCATATGGATTTAAACATAATTCTTCTACAGCATTGAGTGTAAATAAATAAATAAAAAACTCCCTCCCGCCCACTTCTGTCTGTTACTACATAATGTAAGGGGAAATTACATAACTGTCAATTGGGAATTGGCTCTAGCTGTTACTCAGATTATCAAAAAGCCCTTTCTGTGAATATATTTTGTCTCTCCCCTCTAAATACCTTAAAAATGGTTACCAAAAAAACCCTTGTTCTGTAAATGGAACCATACACATTCTAAATGAAGTGTCTTTGTGAGTTTGTTGAGCCAAAGCTGGAAAGGCTCAACAATTATATTTCCAAAAGGTTAAAATAAGTTTTTTAGCTGCTAAAAGAGCATGGGAGAGGAGAGGAGAGGTTTTTGAGACATGGACAAGCCAACATCAGATCTCGAAATTCCAAACACAATTAGAAACTCATCAGGTCCAATAGGTTGACCAGTGATTTCAGAGACAGCACCGAAAATCTTACACCAAAAATCCTGAAGGGTAGGGCATGATGCGTAGCTATGAAGCGGAGTTACGCAATCTATCTTACATTTGTCACATTTTGGTGAGACACTCTGAAATACTCCGGATAGTTTTGTTTTAGAATAATGTAACCTATGCAATATTTTGAACTGAATGAGACAGTGTCTGTAATTTATAGAACACCTGTTAACTTCTTCCAGATTATCTGCCCATCTCATTCGAAATCTTTAAACCGAATTCTTCCTCCCAAAAACTTTTAAGTTTCTTGTATATGCAAGAAATCATTTTCTCCTTACCAAAATACCAGAATCCATGAATTTTCTTATTAGATCGAATAGTCTCAGCTGGAGGCTCAATAGCCAAGGCAAAAAGAAGGGGAGAGAGCGGGCAACCTTGGCGTGTACCCCTAAATAAAGCAAAGGAAGGTGACAAAATTCTGTTTGTAAGTATTCGTGCCCTAGGATTTTTATATAGAGTTTCAAGCCCCAAAAAAAAAAAAATCTCATCCCTATCTGAAATTTCTGTAACATAGCAAAGAGGTAAGGCCACTCCACCTGGTCAAATGCCTTTTCGGCATCTAAGGACAAGATCACCAGACCGCTTATTCTGAGAAGAGTATAAAATGTTAAACAAACGACGAAGATTACTAAATTAAGTTGTGATGAAACAGGCAGAGGTCGTAATCACAAGCAGACAGTTATAACAGGGACAAGGCAATAATCTTAGTCGGTAAGGCAGGCTGGAAGTTCAGGGCAGGCGGCGAGAATCAGAATCCAAATACACAGTCCAATAATACACAGAATAAAAAACCAGGAAACGCTCGGAAATTACAGCAGGGGCAAATCAAGACTTTGCGTCTGACACATGAAAAGTCAGTGTTTAAATATTCAGAATAATGGGAAACACCTGTGATTGCATTAGCCAAGGTACATGGGTAAAACTAAGTGAGTCTGGGAGGAAACGCTAATACTCCTGTGATGGTTGTCACTGCTGTTGGCCGGAAAGAGCCACGGAGGCGCGGCTTGTGACAATAGTAGAGGGGTCCCTAATTTCATTACTAGTATACAGTGATCCATAGTACTGTTTAAATTGATTATTAATTTCTGTGGGAGACAATAAATAAGTCCCAGATTCTGATTTAATTGGGTAAATTGTACAATCATTTTCAAGTTTTCATAATAGTCTGGATAACAGTTTTTGAGGCTTATCGCCAAACTCAAAATAGTTTTGTTTCATAAATAGTACAGATCTTGAAAATTTGTCAGAAATTATCTTATAAATCACTAATTTGTTCCAATGTTCCGGCTGTATTTTAATTGTTTTTTTTTTTTTTTTTTTTGCACCCTTAAAGGAGATCAAGCAATCCCTTAAGTATGTTTTTAAAATTGCCGGGTTGGTGAAGTACATTTCTTCCATTACGTGAGATCTGTAACTTCGCTGGGATTATAAATCCGAAGCGTACCCCTGGTTGCTCTCGTTGTAGGTCCTTCGCTCTGTTGAGATGGGCGCATTGTTTCAGTATGGCAGCTGGGAGGTCAGGGAAAATCAGAAGCTTCTCTCCATTGTAGGTAATGGATTTGAGCTGTGCTGCTTTTCGGATAATGTCTTGCCAATAATAAAAATAATGCATCTTGACGATGAAGGCCCAGGGGTAAGAGGTACTGTCCGAGCGTCTTCTCAAGGATCTGTGAGCCCGGTCAGTTTAAAGGTATAGTTTCCAGAGTAACTGCACTCCTTAACAAATGCGCAATGAATTCTGTGACTTTACATCCGGTCTCTTCGCCTTCTTTAATGTTCAGAATCCGCAAATTCTTCCTTGTGCTGCGACTTACCAGATCCGTACATTTCTCTGTGAGCTGTGAAACTCATGATGTTTGGGCAGAAAACTTTCCAACAAAATTATAAATTGATATAGGTTTAATAATATTTCCTATCCCATTATAAAATGCAGAAATTCAATTTCTAATCATTTTCAAAAAAATACCATTCATATTCTTAGAACAATATCTACAATTTCCTTTACCTCCCAACACTAAAGAACTACATTTTAAAATTTTAAGTGGGATATATCCATCCAGTGAGTACGTAAGACTTAGATTAGATTTAATACTAATAAATGCACATTTTGTGATGACATTGAAACTACGGAGCATCTGTTTTTTCATTGTATGTATCTGGATGCTTTATGGTTGGATATTCATGACTGGCTTTACCCAAAGGTACGTTACCTTGAAAGCTTTGTCCGAAAGGGCATTATCTATGGTCTACAAATGGACAATAGTCAAAAAGATGATTTTTTGGTTAATGGCACCCTAATGATGGGATAATTTTATATACATAAATGTAGATACCTAAAAATTAAACCAGCCTTTTATGCGTTTCATAATGAGTTTGTTTTGTATACAAAAGCCCTAAAACTGTTGAATAATAAAATAGCAATAAATTTGTTTTCTATAATTAGCCCCTCCCCAGCAGGCACCTGACCGCAATATGACGTCAAGCTGACATTGGACCCCACGTTGGTCTAAAATAATATCTCACAGCAAACATTTGGTGTGTTTGCACATGTCATTTGTAAAGGCCTTGTGGGCTTCTTGGATCGGTAATCTACTGCTTTTTCTGCAGTTCCCAGATGTGCACTCTGTCGAATTTGAACCACTGAATTTTCGGAAGTGAATTTGTAAAGTGAAATAAAAATAACCAACAGTTTCCTGGCAAATATTATTGCTGGAATTATTAAACAAACTGTATATTTTGAAAAAGCTTTGTGAGGTGAATATTGATTACTGAATTTTAACCATGAAAATGTTTGTAAAATGTTTTGGTTTGAAATATTCACTACATAAATATACAACCATGTCAAAATGCAGAGCATTAAAATGCAAGAACTGTTTATTGACTTTCATTTTATATATTCAAGTTATTCCATATATTTACGTATTTGTTCATCTTAAGTTATTCTTTCTAAAATATGAGACCTAAAACACTTATATCTCCTACTACAGGTACTACAATGTAAATCCAGTGAAATGATTTCTCCACACCATCTTCTCCTTGGTTGTTTTGATCACTAGATTTGTTTCCTGTTTCTGCTGTTGGTTATGCAACAAAACAGACAACAACCACAATATTATAGCATGAGCTGTCCATCATTTATTTACATCAGCACTCACTTGGAAATATCAGAAATTCACCAAAATTAATTGTATTTAGATTTCATCAATACATCAATTAACCAGTTTTACACACCCTTGATAATCATCTCCACAGTCTTCTCTTCATTTGAGGGTGTGATGAAGTTTGATGGAGAAGTTCTTTCTCTGATACCCAGGCAGGATGATCTTGTACTGTTGATGCTGGTCCTTTAGTTTATCTACACCCTGACATTGTGTCTCCAGTGCACTTTAGTGTCTTGAAGTTTATGATCATGATCATCTGAAGAACACGGCAGGACAGCAGAATCTCCGATGAAACCCTCTACTGTGACCTGCAGAGACACTAAAATCACAAATCAAGTCAAAGAAGCTTTATTGTCACTTCAACCATGTATAGCAGATGCAGTACACAGTGAGGTGAAACAACGTTCCTCCTAGACCAGAGGTGCTACACAGAACACAAGTACAGAGATAAAGACATGGGGCTAAACATAGAGTTAAAGGAACAGTTTAATAAATAATTTAGAATTAAAAAAAAGGCTTAAGATTTAAGACTAAAGATATAGACTATACATAAACTACTAACCTATACCTGTGCAAAAAATCAGACACATATAACAAAAAGTGCACAGAAGATGAACAATAGAGACAGACAATGTATCAAGAAGGTTACAGAGGTATGCACACAATCCCTGCTGGTCCTGGGACTCAAACCCACAACCTTTGGATTACAAATCCAACACCCTATCCATTAGGCCACAACTGCCCCTTGTAGGAGTCAAACATTTACTGAAATTCAGCATATAGGCTTCTACTTGTAGATTTTATTTTATTTTTTTTTTTTCATTTGGTTACATTTTTATTTTGTTTTTACAAAAAAAAATATCTTTGGCATATGGGCCTTTTTTTCTTTTAAAGCTTATGTTTTTCTCTGTTCTCACAAGCTCTGCACATGATGTGATGTTAATCCTCATCTTCTGTTTATGCTGATTTTTTTCATGTAGAAAATTAATCCCTGGAAATAAATTAATCTATTTTAAATGGGTCACGGCCACGTATCATTTCAAATTTAATTTACATGTAATTTATCATAATCTTGTCGTTTAATAATAAAATAACCAGAATGTACATTCCTATTTCCAATACAGTCTAATAAAAATAAATAAGGATCTAAATAGTCTATAACTGTAACGTAGCGGCTGCTGTCAAGTGAGCTCGCGCTCTCACTTCCTTTCACGACGGGCAAGACTCGGAAACGGGATTGCAAAAGAAACATTTATTAATACAAGAAACAAAAGGAAAACGCAGGGAGCTACACAGAGCTCAAAACAGTCATGAACGAAACTTCAACGCAAGCCAAGACAAACTGAAAAGAACCCAGATAAATACACAGACTAATTAGACGATAACGAGACACACCTGGACAGACACGGCTGGGGGAGGATACAAGGTAACGAGCGGGGCGGGGTTACAAATGAGACACGGCACATGGAAACACAATGAAAACAAAACACAACAAAGACACATGGAACGCCGGACGGCGTGACAATAACAAAGTGCAAAAACATAAAGACATGAAAATTTGTTAATGTAGGCCGCCATAATGTAATAATGTAAAAAAAAGCCTTTTTTTCCTCCAAATGGATTAAGAACAGACTATTTGCAAATGATTTGCGCAATAGGTAAAATTATTTTTTCTTTTTCTTTTTTTAAGGATGACATTATCATGCACACCATTTTATCGGTAAAAGGCAGAGGTGGTCGAAGTACACAAATCAAGTACTTGAGTGAAAGTACAGATCCATACTATAAAATATTACTCCAGTAAAAGTAAAAGTACTCCTTTTTCGATTTTACTTGAGTGAAAGTATAAAAGTACTTGTTTTTTTATGTACTTAAGTAAAAAAGTACTGCAATGTTTTACAGTCTACTTAATTTTATATAGCAAATATTTTTTTCAGAATCTTATTGCTCAAAATACCTGGGATTTTTGACGAGCATGATGCAGTAATGTTTAATGTGAAGCTTACACTGCAATGTACCTGAGAAAAAACAGTTTTGAGTGTCTAATTTTCACCAGTAAGAAAAAGTTATTTTGAAGCGTAGGCTATTGTTTTACAGAACGTTATATATGACATGAGAATAAGTTTAGAAAAACATTTAAAGGAAAATATTATATTTTGTACACACAACTGCTAATTACTGTAGTTACTTGAAAATCAAATAAACAATATAAACACTCACAAGGAGCTAAATGCGTAGCTTTTTAATAAAACTGATAACGTTACAGCAGCAGGGAATATTAACGTTTTTTGACTTAGAGACACTGATGTTGATGTGTCTGCATTCATTTCCATGGACTTAAATAGATCACTCTTTACAGCAGTGTGACAAACTGACAACTTTTACCTAAATATGATTTTCAGATAATGTAAGTAACTTACTTTACGCATCTTCAGTCGCGTGTGCCAGTTCTTCAATTCACTTGAGACTCGCTCTAAACGGATTGTTTGAATCAGTGAGCTGTCGAATCGCGAACAGCTGCAATCGGATCAATCCAATTCAAGAAGGAATCGTTTGGTGCAATTTGCAAACCGATTGAACAGATTCATTAAAAATAATCAGTTTGTTAATGAATCGTTCTTTGTCGAAAACAAAAAAGCGCAGAAACTGGATGGAAACTTGGCTAATGAGAGGAAGTTCTATACTTGTTAACAGACCATGAAACCTTTTGGTTGCTAAAAGAAGGTGTGCTTGTTCACAACAGTTGCATTTGTTCCATTACTAAATGTTCTGATTCAAATCAATCAGTGTCTAACAGAGTATAAATGTCAGGTTTTGCTAATGGTACAGGAAACATTTCGGTTACGTATTGTAACCCTCGTTCCCTGAAGAAGGGATTGGAGACGTCACGTCGGTGACTGACGAATAGGAATCTCGCTTCGAGATGGCAAATCTACTCTGCTTGTAAAGAAACATGCCAATGAAATTTGGCACACGCTGATTAATATCCATCTGCACATAATCGCATTGCGAGTATAAGTAGGTCAGCGGATTAAGCGTTCATTAGTGTTTTGCTTAGGTGCTGAGTGATGTGGCCCCCTAGTGACGGTACAGATCCATGGCGACTGGACGTGACGTTTCCGTTCCCTTCTTCAGGGAACGAGGGATACAATATGTAGCCGAGACGTTCCCTTTCAGTCGGTCACTCGATGGTCACGGATGAATAGGGATCACTTTGGAAAAGGCCATGGAAGCTGTCCCTTCCAGTGTTGTGCAGGACTCTCCCAAACCCCCAGTGATGGGACTCTAGGCCGGGACTTGGACCACAGGGAACCAATATTCTACTATCAAGAACTGGAGCACTGGGACTTCAAGGATGTGTGGACCTCTACCTTCCCGAAGGAGGTCGAGAAGAAACACCTAAGTCAAAGAACTTTCAATGCATATGGAGTATTGGAGGTGATAGAACCCTCATGAAGCAACTGCTGGAAAGCAACTGCTGGGGAACATTGTTTCTCTTTTCTTTACCATAGTTACACATGAGGTCCTCTCTTTAGGGTATCACTTAAGGAATCCCAGCGCTCTAGCGGTTCTCGAGGATTCAACGCATCAAGGGCCTGGGGCCAGATGCTCCGCCACATCCGGCTGCTGAAGGGAGTGGAGCAACTCAACAGGATCTACTGACAAGGACACTCGCAGAAGTAATTGTGTCAACTACCGCTTGGGGTAGGTCACTTAGAACCTCCCCGTCCCGTCCAGGGGCCAGATGTGGAGTTTCCACAAATCTGGGCATGGGTGCCAAAGGGTGCCCCGTCTCTGAGTCAGTAGATCCTTCCTCAGAGGAACCAAAGAGGGGCTGTCGTGAGGAGAACAAGTTTGACAAACCAGGTCCTGGTGGGCCAGTAAGGGGCTACCAGCAGGACTTGCTCCTCATCCTCTCTGACATTGCACAGCAACTGTGCTAGAGGGCTCACTGGAACGCATATTTGCGTAGCCCCTGTGGCCAGCTGTGTGCCAGGGTGTCTCTGTCTAAGGTTCCCTCGGTCAGAGCGTAAAACAACTGGCAGTGAGAGGTCTCTGGAGAGGCAAGCAGGTCTACCTGTGCGGCTCCGAACTTCTCCCATATCAGCTGGGAGACTGCTAGCAGCTAGAGGCAATTGATGTACCAATGCAGGTGAGGTTCTGTCCAAACCCCTGAGACTGCATGCCCATTGTACATGGCACCCCACCCGGTGGTAGAGGCATCTGTCAACACAACAGCATGTCTGGAGACCTGCTGTAGGGGTAACCTTACCCGAAGAAACGCTAGATCTGACCACGGGGAAAAGTTTAGGCAGAGGGCCGATGTTATCTGAACCCTGAACATGCCGCATTCTCCGCTAGTTTGGTAAACACACGGGGCGACAGGGAGAGCCCAAAGGGCCGAACGCGGTACTGATATGCTCGACCTTCGAACGCGAATCTCAGGAATGGCCTGTGGCATGGGAGAATCGAAACATGAAAGTATGCGTCCTTCAGGTCTATTGCTGCAAACCAATCCTGGGGACAGATGCATTCAAAAATGCGTTTCGGCGTTAACATCTTGAAGGGCTTCTTGTGAAAAGCATGATTCAAGACTCACAGATTCAGGATCAGCCGTAACCCACCGCCTGGACGGGCTGGGCGGGAGCCCGGCTGCCGGCTCTTTGACGCTGTCGTTGTGAAGGCTGCCGTGTTGGCTGCGGAGGAGTGGGTGCCGCCCTCGGCAACGAGCTGGCCCGGCGGCGCCTGGGTAGAGGCAGCAGCGAGGCGCCACGGCAGGATGTGAAGCATGGCCTCCGTCTGCTTCTCCGGTTTCCACCGCGTTGTCGAAGAGGCCGGTCTGGGACACGGGAGCGTTCAAGAACTGGGTCTTCTTCGCATTGCGCATCTCGTGCAGGGCCTTCAGTGCCTTGGCCTGATGGACCTGCAGCAGCACCATAGCATGCATGGAGGAGGCAGCCTCTCCGCAAGCCTTGTAGGCATCACCGTCGAGAGCCGATGAGTGCCTACAGGCCCGGGAAGGGAGCAATGGGTTACCCTGCCAGGAGGTAGAGGCCTGAGGACACAGTTGCATTGCAACAGACCTCTCCACCTGGGGGACCCCCTTATAGCTCCTGCTGGCCGACACATTATCTCCAGAGCGACAGACATCTGGTCGTCGGGGGGAGCACCAAAGGAAACATTTGGGACCGTCTCCGGTGGACCGAGCTGTCCCAATGTTAACTCCACTGGTGACGGAGCGTGGGCGACAGGAGGCGCACTCCTGGGAGTGTTCCTGACTGTCACTGTAATGCCAGCCCTCCCCCCTCCAGAAGTGGAAGCTCCATGGACGCTGCCAGGGCGAGCCCCAGATCTCGGAAGTGAGGTAATGGAGCCTGGTCCAGAGCTCCGCGATGGTCATTTTGCCGCAAGCGGCGGATGACTCATCCACGAACGCTGCCTTACCATGTGCAATGCCCAGACATGAAAGGCAGTGTTCGTGACCTGACACCAGGTAACGGCCACACCCAAGAACGCACGGGTAGTATGACATTCTGAAAAGGATGCGTCTTTAAAAGACTCTGTCTCTTTAGGCTTCACTATTTTAGTAAAAGGCTGAGGCAGACAGGGGAGATGGACGCTTGGTTCACAAGAGCAGCACAAGTGCAACACTGACCACTCGACTGGATCCACCGCCGCTGCAACACCAGCCCTCTCCGTCAGGTATGTAGAAATGCTCAGGAACGTAAGCATGTAGCTCGGCTCCAAAGCGAAAAGCTAATGAACGCTTAATCCGCTGACCTACATATACTCGCGATGCGATTAGGTGCAGCTGAATAATAATTAGCGTGTGCCAAATTTCATTGGTGTGACTCGGAGTGACCGACTGAAAGGGAACTCAGCCGAGGTAGTATTAAAAAAAGTACAGTACTCAGTGGAAGAGGCCATATAACCGACAAGCACAGCAATAACAGACTCATGGAGAAGGGTATAACTGCAGCCTGGAGATCTCCAAATGGGTACAGGAACTCCAAAATGGGGAGATAGGGTGTGGCTCCCTCCCACTGAAACAATAGATTTTCTATGAATTAACTTCAGCACAAACTTGTTGATTATTAACATTTTGTTGGTTGTGTCAATCAGCATGTGAACATGCTATTGCCAAAACTGGCCGTTCCATAACTTCCCAACCGAACTTCACTGGACAATGTCACCTTTTTAAGCTACACCCAGCCTCACTACCCCCTCGTACGACAGTGTCAAGCTCTAGGACACCCTAGTTGCCCAAAACAAAGCAATAGAGTACAAACTTTCCCATGTGCTGCACTGCGATGGCACTGCATATTTGTTTCCAGGTAGAATGTTAAAGAACGTGACAGACACGACTCCTGGAAATCCTGTACAATTCAATCAATTTTGTTTCAGTGTTTTCAATTTTGTGAGCCATATATATCAGATATTTAACCAACAGTCTATGTGCGTGATGTCTGAGGCTTAAATCCTGATCCTGTACAAATAATTAAGAACACACAATTTTAAAGGAAAAAGCCAAGTCCATTTCATGAATGTGTTTTAAGCCAATGATAGTCCAAATTCAGGACAAAGAGCTGGCACACGTGCCTTTGAAAATAAATCTCAGAAAGTGTAGGTGGTATTACTTGGAAAATATTAACTGCATCTTTTTATGAATATTGTAATACCTTAATTAGGTAGATTGGTATTATAGAAAACATCATATTTAGATGCAGATGCAACAAATAAAACTGATCTTCCCTGGGCAGTAGCCCATTACAGTGACGGTACCTGAGGTGAGGGGGTTGCTGGGTTGGGCCCCCTGAAGCGCCAATGCAGTGTTTTTAACCTTTAAAACATCATGTGTTCACTTCCGAAATTAACGAAATAAAGAGAAGTCTTTATAAATAACAATAAGAAAAGGAAAATAACAATGGACGTTTTGCAAAAATGACTTTTTGTCTGATGGCTTAATCGGAGTCCATTTCGCCCAATGCCTGATTGTACGAGACCTTACACAGACTGAGGTCTGAAGATGTCCTAAAATGTACACCGTACACCTGCCCAATCAAGCCAAACTTCCGACTTTAAATAAACCCGTTCTTCTCCCTTCCGCATCTCATCTTTTGTGCATCCCACCTCCTCCCCTTCCCCTCCTCTCTCGCGCCTTGCCTCACGGGTTCGAGCCTTGCCCGCGCTAGGGTTCAAATGAGTCCGCCGTCCTCTTCGTCTCACCCCTCGGACAGCAAATCAAAATTCGCATTTAGTTTTGATATGAGGAAGCGCAAACTCGTTAACAAATTTAAATTTTTTAATTGAAAAAAAGTCTTAAGTAGTTTTTGTATGTATGTTTTTTTGAAAGTGAAAGTGAAAATAGTGAAAGTTTATATATATTTTTACTTTATATATATATATATATTTATATATATATATATATATTAAAGCATAGCATACGAGTTAGTGTTATATGACATTGACATAAAATAGAGAGAATTCGATCAGAAAACAAATTTACGCGTCTATCAGCCTTCTGCAGAGCGGTGAGGTAGTTCCAGCATCTACCAGCAGGGACCTACTCTCTTCTGACTGCTTATACTTTTGTTCTAGTTTTTCCCCTTTTTTCTAAATTCGTAAACCCACAATGTTATTTTGATTAATTTGTTTAATTATTAATTAATGAATTAATTTAGTTGTTAAAGCAAATGGATCCAACAAATGATATTAGATAATAGTTACGTCATGTTCGTGCTTTTTTATCATGACTATTTCCGGAGCAGAGTACACGGATTGCCGGAAGCTTGTTTGGGTTTAAAATCTAGCGTACTAGCTTTTATCTAGCTTTTTATTTCACAAAATATTATTGGTAGTACTACGAAATATATATTACTTTTGTTGGGGAACCATGATCATCGGGTATGCTTTTCCTCCTTAAGAATTTTTGCTTTCACAAAATGAGCCGCACTTTTCAACACAGTCGTACTTTCAGTTCTGATCTGCCACGATGTTTACAGTATGATCAGTTTTGCGCTCACATTTGTGTTTGGCCTGATTTACTTTCTTTCTTTAACCAGCATTAATAGACAACCCGTGTAATAGACACCATAATGCATTGATTATTTTATTTGTTGTAAGTTTTTAATACCAAGATATTATTTTATTTTTTTTGATTTAGCCATTAGCATGTTGGATTTTCTTTGTTAGCGTGTCGTTATTTTATGTCATTTCATTTTACTGCAAAAATATAGGTGCAAATTTTGGGGAAGGTTTGTGACGGTTACTATTTTTATGGGGCTTTGTTACAATAACTATAACTAAGATGTTAAATTAAAACTCATTATTGTTCTGAACTGATCCCTGTTGATGGGGAAAACTTAGAAAGAAAGAAAAGAAATAAGATTTAGAGGTTTTAGAACAGAATAGAAGGTGAGTAGAAACCAACAGGGTCCATTACAGTGTTTATTAAAACCAGTACATTTTCCATTATAACCAGTAAAACCATTTTTGTGTTGTTTCTATTATTTTGTCTGCAATGATGTGCATTATTATTGGCTGTAATGTCCCATCATGGTTGTAGTGTTGCAAGAGTATTGGCTTATTCATGTCAGTGAGCTTGTGACTGGCTCTGTTCATCTCAATGTCATAATCTGGTCTGGCTGAGATCAAGAAAATTAAAGGAACTTGTTTCTTCTGTTTCTGCAGATGGTGCTTCATCTGTGTGTTTGCAGTGCTTATAAACAAAGGTGAGTAAATTTGAATGGTAAATTCATGCCTCATGTATAAATGTCAGATTGTGTGTTTAATTACAGTTTGTGCCGTTTCAGTCTACCTGCAGGTCACAGGATTTATTTGTGGTTCTGTTGTTCTGCCGTGCTCTTCAACTCAGGATCATTTAAAAATTCAAGAAATTAATGTGCTTTGGAGAGACAAAGACAGTGAGACTGTTTATGATTTTTTTGAAGGTAAAGAATCACTAGAGTTGCAAAATCCACAGTATAAGAACAGAGTAAAAACTTTCCCAGAGAAGTATGAAAGTGGAAACTTCTCCATCAGACTCAAAAATCTCTCTCATGATGATGCAGGAGAGTTCAACTGCTTCATCACACACTCATCTTATTCTAAAATTGAGACCGTACCGCTGATCATTAACGGTGTGTAAAAATTATTTATTACATTATAAATAAAATGTCCCAGATAAAAAAAAAAATAGTGCACTTTCATAACATACTTAAAGTGCTCTATTTTCATCCGTTAATTTAGTTACAACTTTAAGTACTCGTCAACCCACTTATGTATGAAATATTGGTTCAATTGTACTACAAGTTGTAACTAAGTACATGTTTAATAGGGCACTTTAAATATGCAAAAGTGATAACTAAGTTGCTCGAGGACCAAAACGTTGAAATTTTGGGTCCATGGCCTGGAAACTCCCCAGATCTTATCTCATTGAAAACTTGTGGTCAATCCTCAAGAGGTGGGTGGACAAACAAAACCCCTCTAATTCAGACAAACTCCAAGAAGTGATTATGAAAGAATGGGTTGCTATCAGTCAGGATTTGGCCGAGAAATTGATTGAGAGCATGCCCGGTCGAATTGCAGAGGTCCTGAAAAAGAAGGACCGACACTGCAAATACTGACTGATAAAAGCCTTTGAAACGTATGATGACGTATATTTCAGTACATCAAAGAAACTGAAACAAAGATCTTAAAGCAATTTAGCAGCAACTTTGTAAAAAATTTATATTGGTGTCATTCTCAACTCTTTTGGCCATGACTGTACGTTATGGAAGTGTACTTTTGTATTGAGTAAAAATGACAAATATTTTATATTTATTACAGTGTAGTAATGTCGTTGTTTTATTTGTTTTTTGTTTTTAACGAAATTATTTTGTTGCAGAATCAACAGTAGAAGCTGAAAACCAATGTACTGATGGAGAACACCAAGTACCAGAAACACAGTCACGCCTGATAACAACATCAGCCTGTGTTTTCACTCTTTTACTCTTAATCATTTTTTCATTCATCTATTGTGTATATTACTGGAGGAAAAAAAAAAGTCGTGATGCATTATAGAAGAAAAAGTATCCAACTAAAGGTACTGTTACACACAGCAAGCGTCACAGTATCTGAACAGCTAGCATCCATATTAATACTGTAAATGAGAGTTCACATCAGAAGTATGACTGACGTCATGCACAACCACATCATCTTCTGCAGATTCTCTCTCTTGCTGACATTAAACAATGCTCGCTGCTTGTTCTTATTGTATAACAGAATAAGATCTTGAAAAACTTGAACAATGTCAATCTTGTCAATGTGTTTCTGCCTTAACATTTCTTTTCATGCCAGAATAAATGCATTCTGTATTATGTATTTCTTGATTGATAATATTTTTAGTGCTTAGATTTTTTAATTCTGAATCCTTAATTCCTATTTAAGTACAGTGTGCTTAATGATAAAACATGCTGTTCAGGGTAATTACCAATATGTCATTACTGTTAGATATTTTTACTTCTACTGATTTCATTTCAGCTGTGAGGCTTTTCTTTTGTTTTAAAAAATAAATAAATAAAAAGTATTGCCTTTAACTACAATGGTACAAATTGAATTTGTGTTAATACTTTGCATTTTATAACAATGTCATGTATATTTTTTTATTGTTTTATTTTTTTTTTAAAGAGCTAAAATAGTAGATTTTCGGGGACGCTTTGGGGATTCCTACCTGGCATTTCTCAGTAGATACTTCACACTGTCAGTCACGGGTATATCATTCAGTTTTGAAAATCATGTCATGATTATGAAGGTTTTATATTAGTTTATTATTTATGCCCCTTCAAGTAAAGAGTTAGCAAAAATCCAGTGAAAAAATAAACTTTAAATTCACTCTGAACGTCTAAATATTATAATTTCTAAGAACAGGAGAATGATTTGACCACTGCTTGTTGTATGAAAATAACAGCTTTCTAAACCTGAGAGACTCTTTCCTATTTCTTTTCATCTTGATGATCAGATTTTTAAATGTATTGAGTGTTTTATGTTTTATTGTAAGACAAGACACATTACATTACAAATCTGTTACCAAAAACACATGTTAAAAACTATCTGTCAATAATGAATAATGTTCTTAAACTTACATTACTCAAAAAGTGAAGATTCCTTGTGTAGTTTCTCTGAGAAAATATTTTCTGGTTCCTGATCTTCCTGTTGAGCAATATTTCATGTGTTGTTGCTGGCACTACTCTTCAACTATAGTTTATTGTCACTATATATGAGCAGGAATGCAGAAAAACAAGTTGCATTCTCATTCGTATAATCCACACAGAAACCGAAAGGATAGGCTAGAGTGATTTGTTTTCTTCATTTGCCTTGCAAATTTTGTTTAGTAGCTTCACTAGCAGAAAGATAAGGAAAAAATGTGGGACAGAATACCTCTCCTGAAATACTATATGCAATATTGGTTTTATGGTATTCTTCACCAATGTAGCAATACAAAAAAGTTTTTTAATGTTACATAGTTAACTTGCTAAAAAAAAAAAAAAAAAAAAGGTCTTAACTGGTCTAATCTGGATGTAACTGGTCTCCCAGCCTGGCCGGCTATAAAGTAGCCTAATTACAAATAGTAATTACTATAACTTGTTACTAATTTGTCATATGCGTTATATTTTTACGCCAGTAAGTGAAATATATATATATATAGTTTTGTCATGGTTCCTGTTTATTGTCAACTGGATTAATTTAGTGCTGTGTTCTTTAGGATCAGTCTTATAATCTTGAAATGCCTTATTGTGTTTGTGTTTTTGCAACAGTAAAACAATAAAATAATAATAAAATAAAATAAAACGTTCTGACTGTTTCCTTATCTGGTCATGTGGTTCTCAGTTCTGGTTTCCCATTGGTTTGTTTTTTTGTGGCCTGTGTGTTTGGTGTATATATAGGCTTCATGTAGCCTATGTAGCCTAAGGAGGCTTTTGAAGCAGTGAGGCTTTTACAGCAAACTACTATGATGCTTCTAATCTTTTGACACAGTGCTCTACTCTGACATCTGGTGGCCAATAAAAAGTATTTTGTCTTTTTTTTTCATTGCAACATTAATGTGTCTTCCGTACAAAAGAACACAAACTTGCAAATTGGTAAAAAGACAAAAAGCAAATGGGATTATTGCATTTAATATATTTTGCAATTATATAGGCTGTTTTTTCTCACCAGTGTGAGCTGTTGGTAGCAGCTGATGACATCATAAGCAGCAAAAATGCTTGTGGTTAATAGTAAATCCCTTTTGCAAAAAATGACATTTGCTTAATTTTCAATAATTAAATGAAAAATGTTTTATGACTTCATTTAATAACCAGAAAAAGTTAAATACACACAACAAAATTTCTGAGGGTAAAAAAAAACCAGTGCAAATGGAATAACTGGCAGCTGATGATTGTGATTGGATGACAATGGGAAGAAAAACAGGAGGGATGATGGGAAATGTAGTTCAAAGTTGGTAACAGAAGTGGTGACCTGGACAGCCCCAATGTTTTCTTCGTATAAACATATTAATGTAGTTTAAACTACTAAGGGAGCTGACCCATGTTAACCAGCCAAAACTGATCAGTATGAAACTCTTAAACTGTTTTTTTATGGGATGCAGTATTAAAAAAAAACACACACTCATCAGTTCCTGTTGTAGTAGTTTGCAAGCTGACTGTGTTGTGATTGGCTAAACCCCCTCTATAGAGTGTATCTAAATGTCCCGCCCCTTAGCTCAGCACATGTGCTTTGGGTGTATTGTAATTGATGTAATGATCCACATGAGACATAGACATGAGACATCATACTTTTATATAAAATATGTGACTGTTGCTGTTAGTTAGTAATATAGGTTTTCAGATCTAAGAGGCAGCTGAAATTACATTTTTATATCAGTTTTGCAATTGTTAACACTATCAGGTAGGGGGCATTTCCAACTTCACAGAGCATTAACTTTTAGCAACAGTGCCCGGATGTTTGAATTCTGAACCATAGCAATATATAACTAAAGCAACGTCATAAATACACAGCAATGTGTCAACATAATAAAAACATGCAAGGGTTCACTAATTGAAACTGTGTTTTGAAACTGCTGCAAAACACACAATAAGGTACATAAAAATAATGTTAAACAAGAAGTGCTCAGAGGCACTTTTTCTTTTCTTTCTTTTTTTTTTTTTTAATGACACTATGTTGGAAAAGTAGTTTATAGATGGAATAGTTCATTTGAGCTGATCTTTATAAGAGAAAAAAGAGATGCAAAGAAGGGCGATGCGAGGAAAACTATTACGAACTGCTGCTTGAATGTGGAGGTTGAACAATGGATTTAGTGAATATCAGTAGTTATATGACAACATGATATACTATTGAAAAACTACAATATAATATTGAAAATGCTTAACTTAATGAAGTGGTGATTGTAACGAGAGGCATTGGGTTTTGTGGTCAGAGCAAATTTAACTTTGTCTTCCTCTGCTTGATGTGGGAAGATTTTTTTTTTTTTCTTCCTGTCTGCTTCAGAGTTGATGTAGATACATCTTAAACGTTATGTGGAAGGAACCAGGTTTTATTCACGAAAACAACATGAGAATCATTCAGCTTCAGCTCTGTGAGTTTATTACATGAAACTAATATTTTCACATGTTTTGTGAACTTAAATATAAAGTTAAAATTGTTGTGCATTATAATGTTGATGCTATTATGTTATTTTTATTATTTATCTTTTTTTACTTGTAGGTATATTAACGTGTTGGGGGTATGCAGTGTCAGATCTTCTGACTGATCCTGGATCAAATGTGACGATAAACTGTGATCTTAATGAAAATGAAGTTTATTGGATTTTACTGAAAACAGCAGATCCTCCGACAGTTATTCTACGATCATTTTCGAAACCAATACCACCTTTTTACACAAATGATAAATTCAGAAAGAAATATTCAGTGCTGTTTAAACATCGTCTGGTTATTAATAATGTGACTTCTGATGAATTAGGAGTTTATTACTGTATGAACACACGCACACCTCCAAAACTCAGCAACAGCACCAGAATATACTTCAACGGTGAGTTTATTTGCTTCAGTAAGCAACATATATTAATTTGTTTCTGGCATATTTTATGTTTGGCAAAAATTATTTTAAACCTACTGTAACAGATTGTCTACCCCACGGCTGGGGTGTCGGTTCCTTTCCGCAGTCTCCTCTGCCTTGCATAGTTGGGGGCACCTAATTTCTAGTGATTATTATCATCTTGATTACAGAGACCGTCTCTGCATTTAACAGTTTATACAGTTCAATATAGTTTAACTGTATTACATTTACGGTATACATCTATTCTCCTAATTGATAAAGTTCAGTGCTTCGCTATAATCTGTGCTATATAAATAAAAGTGATTGATTAATTTTTACAAAATGATGAAAGCACAGTGATAGCTCTTTTTTCATGCAGTGCCATTGCAATAGCATTTTATTTATTTTTTTACAGTTACAGTTACAGATTATGGACTCATTTCTATTAAAGAATTAACTGAGTGTTACAATCATACAGTGACTGTATGTACTGATCAGAGACATTGGCAGATTATTACCATCATCTTTGGATTGACAAATGCGCTTCTGGTTATTGTGGTGGTCGGTAAGAGATTTTTTCATCTATTTATATCAAGTTTTAACAACTAAATGTGTAAATATTCTTTGTATAGGCTTTTGACAATTAAAGGATGCTTGTGCCATTTTATGGGTTGTAAGTACATTGTAGTTTACTCTGAACCATTTTTAGGACTGGTAAAGGTTTTTGTTGTTGGAAACAGAAGGTCTACAGAGCAATCACAACAACTTAGCGCTGATCTACAGCAGACGCAAGTTACAGAACACTATCAGGATCAATTACATGTAAGAATAAGTGAAAACATCATAGCAAAAATTTATTTCTGTCTTGATAATTACTGCTGATCTGTATAATTTAATTCTATATAGCACTTAACTGTTAACTGTCGATTGAATTGATAATATTGCTCTTTCAGTATGCTGAGGTGGATTTTTCAAAGCTGCGTAGAAATATTCGGCCGAGCCAAATCAACAGCACCTATGCTGCTCTAAACCTGCCCAAGTCATGAACACATGAGTATGACTGATTTCATTGTGTTCTTTTTCTTGACGTTAAGCTTCTAATTTGTGAGATGTTCAAAAAAAGGAAAAGGAAAAGAAAGTGCAAACATTGCTAAATTTGATATGATTCATGTTTCATTCTGCTTTTTACTGGTCGAAACTGTTTTATAAATGTCATCTAAAGACAAGTAGAAAGTAGACACTTAATTGTATGGTGATTATAAGAATGTTTTATGAAAATATGTACCTGCCTTTGTAATTTAGTGGGTCTCATAAAAGTTTTGTTTCATCCAAGACCCCTGCTTCAAATGTAATGCGTGCAAACTTTTATATTCACCAGTGTTTTATTAAAACTGCTGTGTCATAAACTGTATGTGAGTGGTTGTAGATGCAAATAAATGTATGAGAGTGGATGGAGAATATGCACAATATTCATTATTGTTTGAAAACTGACTAGTAAGTTTTCAACGCTGTTGGACTGAGAAGAGTTAAATGATCATGGTTAGTGTGAAATGTTGTGGCTTGTCAACCTACTTTCTCAAACTCTCTCAAGCTCTCAGAGCTTTTTTTTTTCTTTTTGCCTTTGTGTTTTATCAAATTGTAAGTGTGAAATATACACATATATTTTATCTGTGTTTTTTTTTAAGAAAACCTCTGTCAGTGTCACGCCCAGCTGGAGCTGCCAGCTAAAAACTGTTGATGGCACTCCAGCGCCAGCAAACTGTTTTATGTCTGT
>JAUYWG010000022.1:6141782-6154798 GCA_034779775.1 Enteromius afrohamiltoni | reverse complement strand
ATATATATATATATATATATATATATATATAAAAAAGAGAGTAATCTTAAAATAACACGGAGACTCTGAAGTGGCACACTATGGGTCAGCTGTAAAGCACATCCTCAGAAAGACTCGGACAGAAGCTGCTCCGTACACACTCATTCTCTCTTTATTTGGCATCTGACAGTCAGATTTCTGGGTTTTGTTCAGCAGGATTTCACACAGACAATCATACAGACATCTGACTGGACGCTCCGCCCGTCCAAAACACACAAAATACTATAGTACCGTAAATTAATCAATTAATTCATAATAAAAGCAATGAATGAGTTTGATATTAAGTAGAGTTCGCGTTCCACTGTCTGACTGGAGAAGAAACCGAGATCTTGAGCTCCTGAATATTAATATCGTGATAAAGATGATGATGAGGAGGAAAAGACGAGCGTCTTCGCGAGCACATCTGGTTGATTGTGGAGCAGTTCTTCTGGAGTAATGAATGGAGATCAGGTCGGATCCTGCTGATGACTGACAGGTGAAGTTGGCAGAGGGTGGAGAAGTGGGCGGGGTCATTATGACGCGGGGGCGGGGCTTTTTCACATGTTCACACTCCTGAGGTATGTAATCATGTTAAAGACGGGTGGATTGATTTTGCCTCCGGGAGCGTCTTTTATACCTTTAGCAATGATTAAAGCTAAAAGAGAGAAGTAAGAGTGTCAGCCTCAGAAACAGCTCCCCACAGTCAGAAGATGTTGCACTTTTAAAGTCCCCAATGTTTCGTAAATAATAAAATATGCTCAGGTCAAATTTATACGAATGATAAAAGTAAATTGCATATATGTAAAACAAATAAAATTATAAACCACTTCAGAATCTAAAAAATAAAATGACTTTTCAAAAAAACAAAAACATATGCAATATTCGTAAATAATTTATAAATAACTTTCACTACAGAATCAGAAGAAAATAAATTCTGTATTTTTTTCATGTTATATTTATGGGTATTTTCAGCCATAAGAGAAGACCGTAGAGAGCTGACATTTGTTTAATATAAATGCACTTAAATTAAATAGTTGTAATACATTTACTTATGATATTTAAAAAAAAAAATTCAATAATTTAAACCTAAATTATACATGAATTATAAACTGCTATTAAATATAAATGAACTTATTTAGCTTTATATATAACGTTTGCCTCATTCACATAACTGTAATCCATCCTTAATCGTGAAATCCCATTTTTACAATTCCTGAAGTATTCTTTTAGGCTATGGCTCATAAACGCCCTATTTTTTGCTCTTGTATATTTTCACCTTTCTCAGATCTGCCGATGGTGAGGGACAACGGGTCAGGCTCTTTATCGGAGGTCTTCATCTTGATGTCCATGGTGTTCTGGCCCTCCATATTCAGATTATCTCTCAGCACCGTGCACCTTCTGCCAGCCAGGGTCACTCCTTTAACAAACAGACTACTGCGGTCGCTGCAGACGATAGCCTGCACCTCAGCCGCCTGACAGAGAGAAAAACAGAGACTGTGAGGTGATGCTGGTCCAGCAAACACAGGCCGAGACAGGCAGAGGCTCCTCCTCTCATTCTCCTCGTGTCCTGTCATGTTTCTGAAGATCTGCTGCTCCAAATCCAATCAGTTATCAGGTCAATATCAAGATTTTAGCTTCACGAGCACTAAAACTAAGGGAAACCGTTTTAATCACCTCACTATTTTATAGTCGGAAACATTAGTAGATGAACAACACAGATACAGCTGCTGTTATATCCCAGATTCAGCACTTTCACGATATGAGATAGCTGGCGAGGCATTCCCATAACATTATGAAAACATATTGCAAACGTTCCATGGATGATATGATATTTATAATTTTATCATTATTTGTATTTTGCATCATTGTGAGCATCGCATACTTTTAAGTTTCCTAGAAAATACTAAAAAAAAAAAAAAACGTTAAATGAACATTCAACTAAAATGTTTCAGGAACACATTCTACAAACGATGTGTAAATAATAAAAACATGAATATTAAAGAGCAGATGATGTTACTGGAAGAATGTAACTTTGAGAGAACCTTGTTGCAACGTTTTGAGAACACTTCCGGTGAGAGCATCTCTAAATTCTTTAAAAGTCTGTGCTGCGTGTTACGACTTGAGCGGGGAAACACACACACACACACACACACTCTGTACAATCTGTAAACATATGGCACAATATACTGAACAAATAAAAAAAAAAATCAAGTTTAAAGATTTGTTCCCAGTATTTAGTGAAAGTTTTTAAACCCTAACACGTTATTGCATCGTGTTTCAGAAATGTCTAAATCACTGGATAATGCTGTGTGCTGCTTTACAGATTTATTTTTGTATACAGTGCACGTCCTTATCTATTCATCACAATCATATCAGAATGAAAGTTAGTGAGAGGAACCTGAGACAGGAAGCACAGTGTTGGAATAGGCACGGTCTAAACTCAGTTTAACTCTATATTAGACAAACAGACCCGCTGGCTGCAGTTCACTCTCACGCACCCGCGGAATATTGACTAGCGAGCACGAACCCTCATCTCACAGCAAATAATAACGACCAGAACCGGAGCAGAGCGCGCGCGCGCCCGTTTCCGCCCAATGCCTGGCGCGCTCCTGTTGAGATGCTCGCTTCCGCCTTTGAACGCGCGCGTGACCAAATAAGGAGCGCTAGAATGAACTCCGCTCCGCCGCTGTGAGGAAATTCACCGCGAAAGATCAAGTCGTCGCTTATTTCCTCTAAATCGCGAAGCTAGCGGAAAACCATCGCGTGCGTGAAACTTTGAGAAAGTTGGCGGCTTCGCGCCGAGCTCCGTTATAAGCGGCGGGAGATGCGAGCGCATCCCGACTCGCGGCGAGTTGGAAATGAGGAGCAAGTGAGTCAAAACAGCCTCGCTTTTAAACACAAAGCGGAGCAAAGTGAATGTCGTACCGTGACTTGGCCGAGCCAGCCGCCCGGTGCTGAAGCCCAAACGGACTCCTGCCCCGGTACGCACCCGACGATCACCGCATCATCCACATACCCGGTCTTGATCAGGTTGCTGATGTACCCGTCCCAACTCATGACTGCTGCTTCAGATCTGAGGAGCGGGAAAACACTGCTTCATCATCACATCATCGGCGGGAAAGTACCTTCGAGGAAAGCGATAAGAGAAAGACAGAAAGTTACCTGAGTGCGTCTCTGCTCCGATGCAAAGTGAGGTTGAGGAAGTCCGCGTGCGTTTATATGCAGCGGAGCGTGAGCCCTGCCCTACGGCGCACTTCCGCACCGCGCGAGGCTCGAGATGCGCTCGTGCAGAGTGAAGGGGTTTCTGTGCTTTCAGCGTACAAAATCTGCCACATGCATGTTCTACGAACGTTACGTGACCCAGGAACGTTATTTCCAAACGTCTGTTTATGTACACGTTTTACTACAAACGCGAATCTCAGAAGAAAGTTATCTTCTGAACGTTCTCAAAGAAAGCACGGGAACATACTTACCTCTGATTGTTATGAAACATGCAATTAAAAAGGAAAAGCCAAAATGTTAGACCAGCGTCCAGTGTTGCAGGGAACAGCAAACCATTTCTAAATGTCTAAGTGTTTAAATGTGGAAGTTCTCCTCTCCACGTCCCACGAATGGTGTACTAATAAAGTTTCTCTGCTAACATTTTGAAAGACCAGACAACTTTGAGCAAATATACTGAAATTGTACTCTTTTGAATATTTGTTCACAACTTTAAGGAAACATTGGCACAGCGTTCTGAGAACGTTTCCTCTCAGCTGGGCAGTGACTAGCACACACTGTAGCAGGCTGTATTATATATTTAAATGCATTATTTATGAAGTAACTCATGCTAAATGCATGCAAAAACTCAGGCCAGGTCCTCGTTTTTATTCAAATAAAGTTTTTTGTTGCATGCACATGCATCTTAGCGGTAGATCTTGGACATTCTGAAGTTTCATTTCAAGCCCACATATATTCCAAAAAACCCACCAGGAGATGTCTGGAGTGTTTCCTAGAAATAAAAAACTAAGGAAAAACACCTTAGCCGTCGTGATTTGAAGTCATATGATTGATTTGAATGAGGAACAGACTAAAATGGCAGCTCTCAAATCTCATTCACACTTCCACATATACGAACTGGCTTCGCACTTGATTAAAGTGATGCTAGTGTGTGCAATGTTGTGCTTTTAAGAACTTGCAAGGTGTTTTGCATGGAATAAAGCTGTCTAAAGATTTGTCAGCCGATTCTCATTTGTGTTTCAGATTGCGGCAACAGGAAGGTGAGCAAATATTGACAGGACAGTGAGCTATCTATCGCTTTAAAGCATCTGACTCGTCAAACAGGCTCCCGCGTGGTGAGTTTGTGTGCTGAAGCTGCTCGGATTGACACGCATCTTCACTTCCTAATCAGTCCCAGATCTTTTAAGTTAAATCTGAGTTAAAGTTTAAAGTCTGAGCTGATCTGGAGTTTGGCCTTGGTTGAGTGATAGAGAGAAAGGAGGCTGAATACAGCAGAACGTGACCACAGCATCCTGTTTGTGAATCTGCAAGCTGCATGATGTGACAGGAAGAGTTAGAGACTGAATGAGATCAACTGAAGTTAGTTTCGCTACTGTATGTGACTGTGAGAAGATACAGATGGAGAACAGCTCACTGTCCAATCAGAGCAGACCAGAAATGACCACTGGAGAAACCAATCAGACGGTGCCATGAGAGGGAAACGGCTCAAAGTTCACCTTGCGTCCAGAAGAAGACGAATGAATATAGCACTTCCACAGGGCTCATGAGAACATTCTTAAGAACAAAGGTTCTTTTCATCTTCCTGAAAAACCTTCATGACTGGTTAATAAAATCTTCTTTAGTAAGAAATAAATTCAGGTTCTTCTAAGACCTGAGGAACCCTAAAAGAAGCCGACTCACAAAAACATTCACATGTTACGCGAACATTCCATTTGATCACGGTAATGTTACATTTGAATGTTTTCTGAATGAGCGATTACATTTCTCAAATATTAAACTAACCTTCTTCAGAATGAAGCGTTGAATGAACAATGTATATATATATATATAGGGTTAGGGTTATATATATATATATATATATATACAGCACAGGTTTATTTGTAGCAACAGATAAAAACCAAACTGGATGGGTCTGACATTTATTTTTCTTTTCTGCCAAAAATCATTAGGATATTAAGGAAAGATGAAGTTCCTTGAAGGTACATTTCCTACAATAAATATCTCAAAACTTCTTTTTTGATAGGTAATGCTTCATTTGAACAACTAAAGATGGTTTTCTCAGTATTTCGATTCTTTTTACCCTCTGTTTCCAGATCTAGTCATATTTCAGACGAATGTAGTCAATCCGTACATCTGCAGAAAACTGATTTATTCAGCTCTCATATGATGTAAAAATCCCAGTTTCTTTGTTTTGTGCTTCAGAAAAAGGCTGTGTCACTAGATAAGAAACCCTTGAGAAAATGTATCTTGTTAGCTAGGAACCTCTTTTACGTTATTAAACGGATTAAACATCCCTCAAAACTAACATTTCTAGATGCTAATAATAATGAAATGGGTTTCGTTTTCTTTACGCTAAAACTATTTCTGTTTTTCTTCCATTAGGGTTGTGTGCTGGGGACGGAAACGTGTGGTAATAAAGGAGAAGCAGCAGATTTTGAGAGTTTAGATGTTCTGGAACTGTGGAATTCAAGCTCATGTTCTCACTGGTTAGACCAGAGTGAGAGACGTTTCATCATAACATGCGAACACACGCTGACTAATGTAGTGAAAAGAGAATGTATGCCTGCGGGGCAGGCAAAACACACACACGCTGGATTCTTTTCTCTGGGTGTGTGTGATGCACTCAGTTTATCCAGACTCAGGCAACTGATTTGAACTAAACCATTAAAATAATACTAGATAAGAAACGCCCAGTGCTTTTGATGAAAACGAGGAAACTCGCTAAACAACAATGACTGAATGCACTTTCTGATTCCTGTCAGAAAGTTAAATATAGCGCTGGCTAAAGTCTATAGAAAGTGCTGGAGAAAGCAAAAACAACAGGACACGCTTGAAAATAGAGGTGCTTAAAAGGTCCTTCACAGCGATGCCATGCAAGAACCATCTCTTTCTGACCTTACTATAACTCGAAGAACCTTCTTGTGCCACAAAGAAGCGTTTGTGAAACAGAAGGGTTCTTCAGACTGACTGACTTCCAGTCAAGTAAAAACAGTATATGTACTGCAGATGATTGATCGTCTATGTGTGTAAGTAGACTTGTATGTGTATGAAAGCTCATTTGTGGAGCTCTTTTAAAAAGGAAGGTCGCTGGCTCACTGTGGGATTATGGGTAGTGCAGTCCTTCAGCAAGATTAAACACTGTTTAAAACATGAAGCCACTTAACCAGTCTGCTGTGAATGGTGTATGGTTTATAAAGCCCTTTCTGTCTCCTGTGCCTCACAGCCCTGATCATTTATAGGTTCAGCGGAAAGTCTGCAGTCTAGCATCAGAAAGAAGAGCCTCTGCTGTCGATGTCGGGTTTGTTTCTGGGTGGAGTGTGTGTGCGCGTGGCCAAGAAGCCTTGTGTTAAGAGGAAACTCATTTGCCAGTCAAACGGGGAAGAAAATAACCATTCTGCAAAGATCGTGAGCTCTGAGCCCAACTGCGTGCTTTGCCATGACAAGGCAGCTGAAAGGCCACGCACAGATCAAGATTTACAGAGTCGGTGAAGTTTGAAAGCATTGTGGTGTCAAAACCTGCACTTCATTTCAAGAATCTGTCAATCAGAGTTACATAATATACTGCAAAAGTGGTTTCCTTCTTTGAAACATTCCTTCCTTCAATAAACATTTTCTTGAGTACGGCAGTGACCTGAGACAATAACTTACTTTTTGAAAAATCTGAATCATACATTTTGTAAAGGTGACATATGATGTGATTTCAAATTTTACTTTCTCTCCGTTACAAGATCTGGATAAATACAGAAGATCTGCAAGGTTTCCCTTGTCCACGCCTCCTAAAACGACTCGTTTAAACACGCCTCCACCTTTCTCCGTCACAGAGTGGGTTTATTTCCAGATGTTTCCAGAAAGAAAGGAGGCGGAGCTATTATTCTGTCTGTAGTGTTGCTGCGGGCGCCATGTTCTGGAGACGCTGTGTGTCGTTGTGAAAGCGCTTCCAAAAGAGGACCCGACTAGAAATCAGTGTTAAGTTGTGTTTCCAACACTGCTCCAGAACAGTTATGGTAAGGGGCGGAGCATTGAGGTATTCGGCCAATCACAGTGCACTGGATAGCTGGCCAATCAGAGCACACCTCGCTTTTTTTGAATGATGAGCTTTGTACAAATCAACCCATTTCAGGGGGCGGGGCTTAGAGGAGACGATAATGTACAGGATGTGGAAAATAATGTGTTTTTAAAAACCACATAAACACATTACATTACACCAAATACACAAAACTATGTTTCATGAGCCCTTCAAAACAAGAATAAATGATTGCCAGCGCAGTCAGAATAAATCAATTGTTTGATTCATATTTCAGAAAATAAGACTCTACTCAAGTAAATGTTTTTTCTTGATTTTTGGATTTTACTAGAAAAATATATAATTATGTTAACTATTTATATATTTATTGCAGTGTACTGTATGTTAAGGGTTTTAGCAAGAACACTTTTAAAATGTCTACGTTCCTCTCAACAGCAGGGTTATCACGCACGGTTAAATTGCATTGATAAACGTTTAGTGTGAAACAGTCCAGGCGAGACGCTCAGCGCTGATCACACCATGAGCAATAATAGAGATGCTCGACTGTTGGCAAACACCACTAAAAAAGGAACACACACACACACCTTCACACACACTGACTCAGGGACTTCCTGTCACTGGCAGGAAGTGGAGAAACTGTCTGTTGTTCATGTGAGGATTTTCATTTGATCTTCAACATCAACACCCTCCTCTCGGTTTCTTTCTTATTTCCACTCATCCTCACAACCTCTTCCTCTCATATAACCTCTCGTCCTGCTCTGATCTCTTTTAGCTTGATTGCGCACACACACACACACACACACACAAACTTCCCTCAGTATAATATGCCCTTTTTAGGCAAACTAGGAAGTGAGAGAATGTGGGGGAGATAATGAAAAAGTGTAAGCGAGAGAGTGCAAGACTAAATGCAGTTCACACATGTCATAAAAGCGACACTTGTTCTTTATTTTGAGGTAGTATTATTTTACAAAGGCGTTAGTTTAAAGTGAGCACTAGCTGAGCCACTAGAAAGTGTTTAACCCTGAGCTTCTCCAGAGAGTACAGACATGCAGTAAGTGCACTGTGTTTTTTAAATAGCTGTCACAAAAAAGTCAAACCTATGCAGAAGTGACCTGTTGACCTGTTTTGACACGTTGAGGAATTTCTCAGAGGAATGCAGGTTTTGTTGTTCAGTTTTCTGTGGCGTGAACAGCGCCCCCCTCTGATGAGAAGCGCACACTGATCACAGATCAGGCCTAGCAGATCAATCAGTTGCAAAAAAAGAAATACAAAAGCTGTACCAAACGAGCTGGAATAACAGACTGAATATATTATTTGTTAAAAATATACCATAAAGACTTACTTACAATTTTTGTTGCCAGTCATTTCTGACCAGAAGCATTAGAAGCGTAACAAGTCTCAGCAAAAGTCCATGATATCAACACTTAGGAAGTTCTCATACCCTGTGTGTGTAAATCACAATTCATTTATCACCCAGAACAATCTTCCTGCTAGCATAATCCGTAAAACAACAAATGCAGTGAAATACTTATGAAATAGAATGAAGTATTTATAAAATTAAACTTGTAAAAAAATAAAAGTTGAATAAAAAAGCTGATGCTACACCATAACAGCAACTCAGATTGACAAAAACCTGGAAACTGCTGTGAAGGAAAGCAATACCTGTTATGTTCTTGCATTAGGTCTTGCTAAAAAGATCCAAAATGCAAATTCACAAAGAGCATGTCCACAGACTTCACTGAAAGCTACCAGAATGAAAACAAGACTTAAAATAAGAAATTTGTTTGTAATTGGGAGACAAGAGACAAAAGCAGCTTCAGAGAGACACTGAACTATAGGTTATTTGTAGAACAAGAATCCAGAGCCAGCTTAGAACAGAACTAGCAGCTGCTCCCTCTGAAATACTACTCTTGACACACGCAGATGAACGAGGGCTGAATGAGATTCTACAGCTTCACCGCCCCATTGATCAAGTGTCAAGAACATGGTCACTTAAAAGCTTTAGCCCTACTTTTCATAAAATCACTCACATTATTTAAACCTAACATCTGGGACCAATTGTGTAAATGAGATTATTTTGACCATGCATGCTGTTAATATTGTGCAACAAAATGCTATAACAGTAACAGTTTGATCATCCTACCATGATGTAAAAGTGTTACTATTTCACAACGGAAAATGTGCTGCATGATTGACTTAACTTGAACCTAGGTTGCAATTTAAACATTTTGCACAGCAATTTTGAAAAAAACTATTTTTTGCTTAGCATATTATTGGTCAAATACAGTACTGAGATCAGAGCGCATGAATTAGTTTGCATAATGCTGAGCGATCCATCTTTAACATGCATTTAATAGAATGTATTGTATCGTGCACCCCTAGTTTGACAGCATGACTACAACTCTACCTCTTCTCTGAAGCAGAGCAACATGCCCCTGTCCCCTTTTGTTGTAGGTTCCCAGGGGCAGGGTTTATGTAAATTTACTCATTTGTGATCTCGCTCAGCTTGGCCTATCGTGGCCTTTCCATAAGTCTGCCTATGTCAGTCATCAGGTGAGTATGACAAGAATGTATATTACGTGTCTGTATTTATGCTCTTTTCAGCAGCTGTTAGATGGTTTATAATACCTGTACTTGTTGATGCAGGGAAAGTGGTTATGGCAAGCTACTGGTGGTGGTTACCTTCTCATTTGCTCCTCATGTCCAGCCTATCATGACTTTATCATCACAGTACGGCCTATTGCATCTATTATTATGTTACCTGGGCAATCTTGGCCTTTCACAAATTAGTTTAATCAAGACTTTTCTCATTTCATGATTAACACTGTCTTTCTGTGTTAAATGGCTTCACATAGCTCATACAGTCATGTGTGTTTATTTATTTTTTTAGTATATTTGTCACTACAGCACGTTAGCGGTTATGTGTTGCCGTGTCAACTGGGAGAAACAGGGTTTAGGTTTCTCTTCCTGCACCAGAAAATGCTTAACGTCATGTGAGCACCCTATTTACAACGAACCTTGCACCACGTTTGCTGTTTTAAAAGGAACATGAAGTCGCTCATTTTATTCATTGGTGTTGATTCTGAGGATTTTGATTGGCTTGCATGGCTTTATTCTTTTCCCTAGCCGCCCTTAGGTTTGGCATAGTTATTATGGCGCATTTATGCGGGTTGATATAAATGACAAGTTTTTTGAAAACACTGTTGTGTGCACAATGTTATTATTGAAAACGGAGAGGAGGAAATATTTGTTTCTCTAAATACCCGGCTATGTGTAAATGTGGCCTTAGAATGAACTTTTTTAATTTCAAGAGTTCACGCTTTCTTCATAATTTGCAATGAAGCAAGCAAATTTGGCATGCTGTCTGGGGAGCGACCCAGGAGAACAGCAAACTCCAGAGATCATGGATTAAATGGAAAGCAGAGGAGGACAGATGCAGAAAAAGCAAAATGTGTGGAAATGAAAACGGGGAGAATTTATAGTGAAGGGAAAATGATTTGATTGGGCGTGAATGAACGAGGGATGATTAGTTAAGGAGCTGCCAGCCGTGTGTGATTACTCAGACCACGAGCCTCTCAAAACAATGTTATTTGCAAAACATCTACTTTAAAGCTAAGGCCTCAATGATAATGTTTCAGGCAAACTGCCAATAAAAAACACAGAAAAAGAAAACTATTATATTTTTAAATAAATTGTTTCCTGTGGTGTGTTTGTCTTTGTCTTTATTATGTTTTGTGGTCATACAGTGTTGCTATATAAAAGCTGTTGTATGAGCTCATGGTTAAAAAAACATTTTCACTGTCTGTTTTACCATTCAAAAGAAATAATGCAATTCACAGAGTTACAGAAATCCCTAAATCTATGGAAATTGATTATTAACTTTCCTTGACAAACAATGTGCACTTGTAGTGGTCATGGTGTCCAAATCAGTCAAAGACAAATATGAATATAGTTTAATTCTGCGATCATTCTCTGCTTTGTTCTCTTGACACTTTATGTATTTCTGTTCAAATGTTGTCACGTTCAATCCCTTTTATTTTTATTATGGCAGATAAATGCTGCTATATTTTCACTACCCTTCATACTGCCGGAGAAATAGCATAGAGTATGTTGGATTAATGTAAGTTCAAGCAATATTACTTTATTAATAACAATACAATTAACATTTTGAAAATTAAAATAGTGATTTCTCAACCAACCAATGTCTGTTTGAGAATGTTAATGAGTGAGTACTAATTTCACTTTAATGAGAAACCCAGGTGATGAGAATCTGTACTACTTTAAAACTCAAGATTCGTTTTAGAAAGCAGTGTTAGATGAGTGGTTGTTCAAGCTCTACTCAAGATGGCTGTTTCAAATATTATGTTTTTGTTGTTCTTGTGTGGTCAATTGGTGTTCAATGGTGAAGTTGTTTGAGCTTAGTGTAGTTTAATTTTCTTTTTTCCCCATAAATCCTTTTCTTTAACTTTTTTATATTTTGTTTTCAGGGTTTGCTTCTCCAATTGGGTATCCATTACCTCAGACTGGTAGTGTGCAAACGCAGTTACAGAAAGGTTAGTAACGTTTGTGTTGTCATGACATTATGTCTGCCTGTTCACACAATGTGTAGCTGCTTTAATAGGGCATAATGATACCTGTAACTTTATTGAAACAATAGTCACAGTGTAACAATACATAAATACAGCCACATGTGGGGTCTGTGTGACTCATCCAAAGAGAAAAGTAAATATGTAGAAATTGGTATTAAGTGATAATTGTGCCTTAACTGTAAAACTAAAGTTTTATTTTAAACATGGCACTTGATAAGATAAATTGTAACCCTTTTAATGCAAGTAATCAGGGGCCAAGTGCAAACATGAGTAGTTTTCGCTATTCAAATTAATACTATTCTAATCACTTTGCACTGTGTAGTGGGTCCAGTGTCCAGAACCATACAGGTCCTCCCCTGGTATTCCACTTTCAACACTTCAATTAAGCAAACTTGAATTTTATCATGTCTTGGCTTTTAATTTCCAAAAAGTTTTGAATGTGCATGTTTAGTGAGAATTTTGATGCATGTTTTGTTCTCCATTTCTTGCCTTGTTTTCCAGATGGCCCTTTGTCTTGTCCCTGTGCGAACCCAAATCAAAACAGGCCAGTGGAAGCAAAGTGTACCTTGGCTGTTCTGCTGTCTTTGAAAAATGCATCTGGGCTTGTTGTCCAAAAGGGTAATCTCTTGTTGTTGCTTTACCATGAGGAAAGTTTCATAATTTCAGCTCATCTGACATTTTGCATCAATTTTCTTTTAGCTATTGATATCAAGAATTTACCTGTAGAGTCCAGCCTTCTCCCTGTAAAGGAGTCAAGCACTTTGCATACTCCGGTTGATGGGAAGCTGACTGAATCTAGACCCCAGCCTGCCAAAGAATCCAATGCTATGCCAGCTGGGCAATCTAGCTCTCTGCCTGTTGGGGAATCCACTTCCCAGCCTGCCAAGGAATCCAATGCTATCCCAGCTGGAGAATCTAGCTCTCTGTCTCCTGCGGTATCCAGCCCCCAGCCTGCCAAGGAGTCCAGCGTTATCCCAGCTGGAGAATCTAGCTCTCTGCCTGTTGGGGAATCCACTTTGCAGACTGCCAAGAAATCCAATGCTATCCCAGCTGGAGAATCTAGCTCTCTGTCTCCTGCGGTATCCAGCCCCCAGCCTGCCAAGGAATCCAATGCTATCCCAGCTGGGGAATCTAGCTCTTTGCCTGTTGGGGAATCCATTTCCCAG
>JAUYWG010000022.1:6121286-6132187 GCA_034779775.1 Enteromius afrohamiltoni | reverse complement strand
ACCAACACCAGCAGCTGACATGGCACCCCAGACCATCACTGACTGTGGGTACTTCACACTGGACTTCAGGCATTTTGACATTTCCCTCTCCCCAGTCTTCCTCCAGACTCTGGCACCTTGATTTCCGAATGACATGCAAAATTAGCTTTCATCCGAAAAAAGTACTTTGGACCACTGAGCAACAGTGTCCACAGATTTCACAGATAAGAATATAAGGACTGTAACAAGCCGCACCTCTGTGGCCCTCTTCAGTTCCCAGCAGCGGGAACCTTCGCCAGAATTCTAAGGTTCCTACCCGGACTCCTTTTGCCCACGTACCTTGACTTGTTCCGCTGCCAGGTGTAGCTTGTTATCAGCACTATTAAAGCGCCATGTTTGTTGTGTCTATTTAAGCACCATGTTTGTTGTGTCTCTTTGCGAAGTCTTGCTTTGCCTAGCAGTCACTACTGAGCGTTTTCTTTTGCCTGTCATTCATGTTACTATTTCAGTTGTTTGATTCTCGCTGCCTGCCCTGACCTTTTTGCCTGTTTAATGACTACAATTATTGGATTACCTCTTACACTGCTGTCTGCCCGTTTACCAATCTCTGCCTGTCTGACCATTCTAAATAAAAGCTGCAATGACGCCTCTGCCTCGTCACAGAAGACTTCGCCGCAACAGGACCCAGCAGCTTTCTATGAGGTCATCAGAGAGGTAACCGTCAAGCTACTAAACTTGATACGCACCAGCAACAACTAGAGAACCTCACCAAGTTAACCGAGGAACTTGTACGCTCCGTGCATGCTTTAACCACAGCTACCGCCGCTCAAAGTCAACAAACTCTGGTATCAGAGCCTGCTCTTCCTTCAACCACATTTATTAACCCATCACGCTTGGCACTGCCCAGCAAATACAACGGAGCTGCCGGCAAGTGTGAAGGATTCCTTTTACAATGTGAAATATATATGCAACAACAAGCCAGCTGTTTTGCCACCAACGACAGCAAGCTGTCACTAGTTTGCTCATTGTTTGAAGGAAAGGCACTGGATTGGGTGACTGCTCTATGGAGGGGCCGGCGCATGGCCTTCCCGTCATTCACAAGCTTCCTACCTCAGTTCCAGGAGGTTTTTGATCACTCAGTGGACGGTAGAAGTGCCAAAGATGAACTCATGTTGCTCAAACAGGGCACGGTAGAAGTGCCAAAGATGAACTCATGTTGCTCAAACAGGGCACATCCACGGCGGCCGAGTATACCATGACACTCTCGCAGCTCAGACAGGATGGGACAGCGATCCGCTACTCACAATCTATCGCCGGGGATTAAGTGAGGAGCTGCAGTCTGAGCTGGCTAACTGGGACAAGGAAAAAACCTTGGATCAGTATATGGACCTTGCTATTCGTACTGATCATATCATCTGCTCTTGCAAACCTCGACGAGCTCCCACCGTGTTTCAGCCCAAACCTAGCACTTCCACCGTGGAGCCCATGCAAATCGGTGCTGCCCACATCTCCTCGGAGGAACGACACAGACTGCTCCAAAATAACCTTTACCTGTATTGTGGAGCCGCAGGGCACATCCGAATTAACTACCCGGTTCGACCGCCACGTCCAAGATCCTATCAGGTGAGTGCCATGTCATTATCTTCTGCTTTGAAGATTGAAGTCTGTCTGAAATATAACAATACTAAAATAACCACGCTGGCCCTCATTGACTCTGGAGCGGCTGGAAACTTCATTGATGAGGAATTTGTGTCTAAACACCATCTCCCTTTGATTTCATGTAACCCCACGGTGGCCGTCGCAGCACTTGACCGACGACCAATAGGATCTGGAAAAATCACCACCAAGAAACAGGAACTCACTCTAATCAACAGCACACATCACGTCAAACGAATACAACTCCACGCCATCCAGTCACCCGATCACTCCATCATTCTCGGTCTGCCCTAGCTGGAGCTTCACGACCCATCCATATCCTGAAAACAACACCACATCACTAACTGGTCTACTGACTGCCAAACCACCTGTCTGCTCAAACTCACTCAGGTTGTGCACCATATTCAGGCCACCATCGAAGACGCCATTGATGTATCCACCTTGCCTGCTCCTTACCACGATATCAGGGTGACCTTCAGCAAGGGGAAGGCTACGCAACTCCCACCTCACATACCAACTGGCTGCACCATAGAGTTGTTGCCAGGAACTACGCCACCTCGAGGCCAAATTTTCCCACTATCCCAGCCGGAAACTGAGAGCATGTCCCAGTACATCAAGGAAGAACTGGCCAAGGGCTTCATACGTCCATCCACATCACCCGCTTCAACAGGTTGTTCAACAGGTTTTCTTTGTCAAGAAAAAGGATGGGACACTAAGGCCATGTATCGATTATTGTGCCCTCAATGAAATCTCGGTGAAATACCATTACCCCTTGCCCTTGTTTCTTCACCAAATTGGACCTTCGCAGCGCATACAATCTTATTCGAATAAGGGAGGGTGATGAATGAAAGACAGCCTTCTCAACCACTAATGGACATTATGAATCTCTGGTCATGCCCTTCGGCCTCTCCAATAGCCCGGCTGTATTCCAATCCCTAGTAAACAAAATCTTCCGCAGTATGCTGAATAAGTTTGTTATTGTCTACATTGACGACATTCTGGTCTACTCAGAAGACTTTGAATCCCATGTAAATCATGTCCGAACTTAGCTTTATGCCAAGATTTCCAAGTGTGAATTTCACCAAACCAAGATCTCCTTCCTGGGTTATGTCATCAGCGCCGAGGGAGTTGCTATGAATGAAGTCATGAGGGAACTACAAAGATTCTTAAGATTCACCAATTTCTATCGACGGTTTATACGAAACTTCAGTAAAGTGGTCGCCCCTCTGACCTCCATGACCCTCAAGGGCCATCGGCGTCTTCCTTGGAACCCAGAAAGTGAGTCAGCCTTCCAGGAACTCAAGCATCAGTTTACGACCGCACCCATTCTACGCCATCCCGACCCTGACCGCCAGTTCGTCGCTGAAGTCGCCACCTCCAACACCGGTATTGGTACCGTTCTGTCCCAACGTCAGGGAGATCCTCCCAAACTTCATCCATGTGCATTCTACTCTCGCAAATTGAATCAAGCTAAGAGGAACTACGATGTTGGTGACAGAGAACTTCTGGCTCTGAAAGCGGCACTCGAAGAATGGCGACACTGGTTGGAGGGATCTAAGGAACCGTTCCTAGTCTTCACAGACCACAGAAACTTGGAGTACCTGCCAAGTTGTACGTACCAGAACCTTTATGCCCTCGTATTCTACACCTCGTTCATTATAATCCTAGTGCCAGTCATCTAGGTATCCTGGCTACCACCGAACTAGTTTCCAACCGATTCTGGTGGCCGTCACTCTCTCAGGACGTTTCCACCATCATTAAAGCCTGTGCCAAATGTCAAACCTCTAAATCCTCTAGACAGAAACCTGCGGGTCTACTGCAACCCTTACCCATACCTCAACGACCCTGGTTTCATCTAGCTATAGACTTTGTCACTGACCTTCCACCATCCAACCATCACACCACTGTATTGTCAGTCATAGACCGGTTCTCTAAAGCCTGTCATCTGGTAACAATCCCCAAACTGCCCACAGCCTGGGAAACCGCTCTAAAGTTCTTATGGACAAGGTCTTCCGCTTTTACGGTCTCCCTGAGGACATTGTGTCTGATAGAGGTCCCCAAATCACCTCAAGAGTCTGGAAGACCTTTTGCCACAAATTCAACATAAACGTGAGTCTCACCTCGGGGTACCATCTAGAGTCTAATGGACAAGTGGAACGACTCAATCAAGAGTTCATCAGGTACTTACTGCAGTAAGAACCAGAACGACTGGACTGGTTTCTCATGTGGGCAGAGTACGCCCAGAACTCCCTCAGGAAACCTGCCACCAACATGACATCTTTCCAATGCGTCTTGGGGTTCCAACCCCCACTGTTCCCTTGGTCAGGAGAACCGTTAGATCTACCATCAGTGGACGGTTGGTTGAAACACTGTGAACAGACCTGGGACGCCGCCCACGTCCATCTACAAAGCGCCATCAGGAGAGTTACTGAGCCAGCTGATTGCCATCGCCGACCCACCCCACCCTACCAGCCTGGCCAATGGGTTTGGTTATCGTCCAGGGATCTCCGTCTACACCTGCCCAGCAAAAAGCTTAGTCCAAGGTACGTGGGTCCTTTCAAAATCAATAGACAAATTACTCCTGTTTCTTATCGTCTTGATCTGCCTGCTGTATACCGAATCTCACCCACATTCCATGTCTCTCTGCTCAAGCCCGCTGCTGCCCCCGCCAGAGAGGGGGACCAGGACGAGGTTGCAGCCCCATATGTCCCTCCCCTGGCTACGGACTGTGCTGAGATCTATCAGGTTCGGGAAATTCTGGACGCCGAGGCAGGGTCTTGCAATACCTTGTGGACTGGGAGGGATATGGACCCGAAGAGAGATCTTGGGTCGATGCGCACAACATCCTGGATCCCTCTCACTGAAACCTTCCATCAAAAGTATCCTGGAAAACCTGCTCTCCGACCCCGTGGAAGACCTCGCCAACTCCATTGCTTCAGGAGCCGCTCACAGGGGGGGCTCTGTCACAAGCCGCACCTCTGTGGCCCTCTCCGGTTCCCAGCAGCGGGAACCTTTGCCAGAATTCTAAGGTTTCTACCTGGACTCCTTTTTCCCACGTACCTTGACTTGTTCCGCTGCCAGGTGTAGCTTGTTATCAGCACTATTTAAGCGCCATGTTTGTTGTGTCTCTTTGCGAAGTCTTGATTTACCTAGCAGTCACTACTGAGCATTTTCTTTTGCCTGTCATTCGTGTTACCATTTGGATTGTCTTTGATTGTTTGATTCTCACTGCCTGCCCTGAACTTTTTGCCTGTTTTACGACTACGATTATTGGATTACCTCTTACACTACTGTTTGCCCGTTTACCAATCTTTGCCTGTCTGACCATTCTGAATAAAAGCTGCATTATGGATCATAACGACGTCTCTGCCTCGTCACAAGGACAATTCAAGGGCAGGACAATGTAGACAATTACATTAACAATTAGTTTCAAAACAACATGGACTCCAATATAAATACTGATTACATTTTAATTGTTTTCTCAGGAGGCAGAAGCTTTTGTTTGTTAAATATTTTTATTCAACCACTATAATATACAATTCTCACATTCTCACAATAATTGAAGATGCTGCAGATAGTTGATTATAAATCTGACCAGGTGGATGTGAAATGGACCCACAGCAAACAGAAAGGTGGTTACAGCTGTGGCAGGTAACTTAATGTAACGCAGTCTTGAAAGAACACTCATTTTTGCATAACCTTAATAGTGTAATGTATACATGTCCTATTCTGCTATGTCCAATTCAGTTTGCGAGTTTATTTTATTATATTTATGTAACCAACAGATGGCAGAGACAGTGGAGACTTTTCCAATGACATCATCTGAAATCATCAACTTCCAATAAGCACTTTCTGTCAGAGCTGCGTAAGGAGACGGCTGGAACAATCCTAGAATCATCAGGTATGTATTGTATCACAGAATCAATAATACTCTTGCACTGATCTTTTACTGTGGGTGTTCATTTACTACATATATTAGCCTCCTTCAGATTGATCAATAGAGATTTTAATGTGTAGAGTTCACTTTTCATTATTATGAAGGCTGTAGGATGGTACTAAGAACATACAGTTTCCATATTTATTCTTCTTATGGGTCAAAGCACTAGAAACCATGTCGTATTTGCAGAGATCTTAAGACATAAGACACACAAGCCATAAACGTTTTCCCAAAGTTGATGAAACGTATATGTATATGAACCCCACTGCTTAGGCATCCAATCAGACACTTTTCACAACTGTAACAGATATATTTGCTTTTTCAGTTTATACCTTTGTAATCATAATGGCTTGAATTTTAAATTATTTTCAAATTAATACAACATAAAAAGTTGTGCATAGATGTTTCTGATAAAACCTGTAATTTTCTTCCACATAAGCATTATAGCAATAGATTGTTCTCTTTTCTATTCTGACATGGACATGTCTCTCTGAAGAAGGCAAGTGTAATGAATGAGCAAAGGAGGCAGTTGGATCTATTGGCAGAGTGTTTAATGATGACTACTCAAGAGTACAACAAGCTGAGGTCGATAACGGCAGACAGGAATGTAAGAGGCAAATCTGTGAGAGTGAGTCCAGTAAACAAGCAAAGGGTCAGGCGATGAACAAACAGCATCCAGGGGAAAAGGCGAGAATCGTGGTCAAAGGCAAACAAGGTCGGTAACAGGAATCCAGGTAAGTAACAATACAGAAAGAGGGGAAAACGCTTACAAAGGTGGCACGAGACACACACAATGATGAGCGGGGAACACTGGGAAATCAGGGGTTAACGACATGAAAGGGGCGGAGAACATATTAGTTGCTGTGGCGACACATTAGGTGGGTGGAAACAGGGAGCACATGTGACAGAACATACAAGCAGAGGAAAAATACAACATACAACAAGAAGGCCGGAAGTGCAATGCTAAAGTTCAACTGGCACTTCCAGCAGATCATTACATAGCTCCGGATTAGTATACGGGTTCTGGGGTTTCTTGAGCACGTGCAGTGGTTGGTGTTCTGGATCGGTACCCGAGTCTGGCGGTTCAAGCCAGGACGAGACCGGATCACAGACCATGTCTGGCGGATCTGGCCATGAAGAATCCAGATCACAGACCATGTCTGACGGATCCGGCGACGGAGAATCCAGATCACAGACCATGTCTGGCGGATCCGGCGACGGAGAATCCAGATCACAGACCATGTCTGGCGGATCCGGCGACGGAGAATCCAGATCACAGACCATGTCTGGCGGATCCGGCGACGGAGAATCCAGATCACAGCCAACCGGCAAGGGTCACAGACTAGAGACACTTCCAGGGACAGGCTCCTGACTGACTGGGCTCGACGCAGCCCCTTGTACTGCGGCTCGGGAATAGGACCTGAGACATATTGGCTGAGCATAGTGAGGGCCTTCCATTGTCTGTCAGGCTGAGAGACCTGACAAATGTAGTTTTTTTTGGTGGGGTTAGAAAAATCTCTGGGTGAACTTGCTCCTCCTGATTGTGCCTTTTTTAGCACTCCTAGACCTTTTGGCCATGGTGGCAGGGTTGCTACTGTTTTTAAAAGCCACTTTAAAAACAGAAAAATTAATACAGATGTTTACACTATCTTCTAGGTGCAGTTAATGAGGATTGATATAGGAGGTCCTGTATTATGTGTCTCTCTTAAGTTCAATAAGGACGCAATTTTCTGTGTTTCTTGCTAATATTGTATCTCGTTGTGATAGGCTGCTGATTATAGGAGATTTTAATATTCATCTGTGCTGTCCATCTTTTATTCCTCATTGAATCTTTGAATCTGTCACAGTTTGCCCCTACTCATAACTTGGGCCACACTTTGGATCTGGTACTGTCTCGTGTTGTCCCTATAACAAATCAGAGTGTGATTGATGCGTCTTTTTCAGACCATCTGCCAATTGTGTTTGAATTTGATTGATTCTCCCACTGCCCTAAGATTGTAAGTTATTCTTGGTTGATTCAGTCTTCCACTGCCAGTTTTGTTCTCCGAGCACTATCTAGCAAATTGTATAGATCCTGTGTTTTTTAATTAAATTAAGCACAGAAGAGATGGTCGAGGTTTTTCTAATTCCTGCTCCATTTCTATAGATTTTGTAGCTCCTCTTAATCTTAAAAAAGCGAAGGATAAGGGCTGCACTCAGCCTTGGTTAAATGACCACACCCGTGTTCTTAGACAGGAATGCCGGAAGGCAGAGCTTAAATGGAAAAAGGACAAACTCCAGGTCTAATATGAGTGTCTGATGGTAAGCTTAACCAAAGAGGCCAGGTTTGAATTCTTTTCCAAGCTTATCGAAAAAAATGCCAATCGGCCGAGAATGCTGTTTAAGACTATTGATCGGTTGCTAAATGCCCAACCTACCTCATTTATAATTCCTTAGTAAATGGAGTTGTTTCAGTGAGTTTCAAACATGCTGTGGTTCATCCTCTGCTAAAGAAATCTAATCTGGATCCATCTGTCCACAGTAATTTTAGACCTATTTCAAAACTGTCGTTTATCTAAAAAATTTTAGAGAGACTGGTCTATAGTCAGCTGGATTCCTACATTAGTACATGCAATATTTTGGATACTTTCCAGTCTGGTTTTAGATCTTTGCATAGCACAGAAAGTGCTCTGTTGAAAGTTACAAACAATCTCTTGCAAGTCCTTGATTCGGGCTCTCATGCTTGTTTTATTAGATTTAAGTGTGCATTTGATACAATTGATCATAGTATTCTGCTGCATTGTTTAGAAAACCTGGTGGGAATTCAGGCCTGGTGGGCTCTTCAGTGGTTGGCCTTATATTTCAAAGGGAGATTCTCGGTATGCATTGGGAAGTTCACATCTTCGTCTGCTCCTCTGTCATGTGGTGTGCCCCAAGGGTCTATTTTAGGCCCTCTTCTCTTTTCTCTGTACATTCTTCCACTCACAGACATTTTAAAAAATATATAAAATCTCCAACCACTGTTATGCTGACGATACCCAGTTTTATCTTCCAGTAAAAACTGACAGCAGTGCCTGTTTGAATAGGCTGCATAGCTGTTTGGAGGAGATAAAATCTTGGATGGTGTCAAATTTTTTACAGCTGAATAAAAGCAAACGCGAAATCCTGATTTTAAGTAATTCTAGTAATTCACCTGCTTTTAATTTAGGGTCTATCTCTGCCACTGTCCAACCCTATGTAAGGAATCTAGGTGTTGTAGTCGATTCGTTACTGAAATTTGAAAAACAAATCGGTACAGTGATAAAAGGCAGCTTCTTCCACCTGAGATCGATTGCGAAACTGAAAGAGTCTTTGCCTCATAAGGACCTAGAAACAGTAATCCATGCTTTTATCACATCACGCTTGGACTACTGTAACTCCCTTTATTATGGCTTGCCTCAAACGTCCATCCCTCGCCTGCAAATTGTGCAAAATGCTGCAACAAGGCTTCTAACAGGAACTAAGAAGAGGGATCACATTTCTCTGGTTTTAGCTTCACTACATTGGCTGCCTGTACAGTTCAGAATTGACTTTAAAATAGCTGTCTTTGTTTATTAGGCCTTATCTGGACTCGCACTAAAATATATTTCTGACCTTCTTACTCCTACACACCTCCAAGAGCACTCAGGTCTAGTAGTCAGCTTCTCTTAACTGTCCCACGTTGTCGCTGCAAAACTAAGGCTGGCCAGGCCTTTTCAACTGCAGCCCCCAAACTTTGGAACAGTTTGTCTGAAAAAGAGAGATTTGCCTTGACTTGATCTCTGGCACTGTGCTATGAGATATAACTGTACATTTTAGTGTGGTCTTATATTGTGGCCAGGCTAAGACACACCTGTGCAATAATCCTTCTGTCTCATCAGCATCTTGATATGCCACACGTGTCAAGCGGATGAATTATCTCGGCAAAACATAACACAGTTCACTAACACAGATTTAGCCAGATTTGTTAACAATATTTGAGAGAAATAGGTCTTTTGTGTACATAGAAAGAGTCACGTTCAGCTCATGAAAAATGTGGCCCAAAAAAAAGTATTGCTTTTATAATTTTGTTCATTGTACATTATAGACAGCAGAATATGAAAACTCCCAAGTACAAAAGTACAATGATTTTGATATCATGAAGCAAAATGATACACAAGAATATGTTGAAAACATTTTTCACAACATTTTGAAATTGTTTTTAGGGAGGAACTCCATCTTTCAGTTGATCTGAATTTCACAGTTGGATCTGCTTTTGAAGATGAACTTTATTCACTGTGAAAACTTAATACCGTTTCTTTGTCATGTCACTTATATAGTCTGGACATTTTTTGTCAAGATGATATTTTATTGCTTGATGCATTGTTCTGTCACATTTGATGAGGATTCAGCATCAGACCTTAAAGCGCTGGATATGAAAATGTATGACTGTGTTGAAGAGATGCACTGCAGTGATAAGGTTTCTATCCATTGTGGATCATCTCATGTGTTTTCAGATTTCCTGACCGACTGAATCTCTTGTCACAGTGTGAACACTTGTAAGGTTTGTCTCCAGTGTGGATCAACTCATGTTTTTTCAGATCTGCTGACTGAGTGAATCTCTTGTCACAGTTTGAACACTTATAAGGTTTCTCTCCAGTGTGGATCATCTCATGTTTTTTCAGATCTGCTGACTGAGTGAATCTCTTGTCACAGTGTGAACACTTATAAGGTTTCTCTCCAGTGTGGATCATCTCATGTGTTTTCAGATATCCTGACTGATTGAACCTCTTGTCACAATGTGAACACTTATAAGGTTTCTCTCCAGTGTGGATCATCTCATGTGTTTTTAGATTTCCTGACTGACTGAATCTCTTGTCACAGTGTGAACACTTATAAGGTTTCTCTCCAGTGTGGATCATCTTATGTGTTTTCAGATATCCTGACTGAATGAATCTCTTGTCACAGTGTGAACACTTATAAGGCTTCTCTCCAGTGTGGATCCTCTCATGTATTTTCAGATCTGCTGACTGAGTGAATCTCTTGTCACAGAGTGAACACTTATAAGGTTTCTCTCCAATGTGGATCATTTCATGTCTTTTCAGATTTCCTGACTGACTGAATCTCTTGTCACAGTGTGAACACTTATAAGGTTTCTCTCCAGCATGGATCATCTCATGTTTTTTCAGATCTGCTGACTGAGTGAATCTCTTGTCACAGTGTGAACACTTAAAAGGTTTCTCTCCAGTGTGGAATATCTCATGTGTTTTCAGATATCCTGACCGACTGAATCTCTTGTCACAGTGTGAACACTTATAAGGTTTCTCTCCAGTGTGGATCATCTCATGTGTTT
>JAUYWG010000022.1:6073173-6083385 GCA_034779775.1 Enteromius afrohamiltoni | reverse complement strand
GGACACTATCCACCAGGATTACCAAGCCTCGAAGACACCTAGGATGGCACTTATATACACTTTAAGAGCAGTCAACATTCAAAGTGGATCAAAACCTTTCATCAAAGCGGTCCTAAAATCAAAAACAATACCTGTTCTTGTGTCAGGGCAAGATTGATGAAAGGTTTTGATCCACTTCGACTGTTGACTACAGTAGCAGTTGTTAATGTAATGCTTAGATTAACTGATGACCTCTAGAGCGGCAGACGTTTGAGCAGTTCCCTAATCAGGTGTGTGCTCAATCTGGGAAGAGTAATAAGGCCATTTCCACACAATCTCAAGTCCGTCTTTCTACAGTGAGGTGGATTATCCACAGGACATTCAAAACAGACACCAATCCTGTCGGGAGTGGACATCCCAGCAAATTCACCCCAAGATCAAGACGCTCAGAGAAATGGCAGGGAACCCAAGAACTTCAGCACCAGCTCCTCAGGCCTCAGGTAACACCGATAAAGTTCAAAACAAGACCGTTAGACAATGAGACGAAGTGAGAAGAAAGCCTCTCCTATCCAAAAAGAAAAACATGGCAGCACTGTTAAGGTTTGCATCCGAACAAACCACAAGACTTCTAGAACAGATGTTTGGGCATAATTCACGGTGCCAGACCATATCAGCACAAACAACTCAAACCAAGAGTCACACACACTGGTGGAGGACTGAGTCGACCCTAAACGGCTCTGTATACTCAAGTACTCTAGAGTCAGACATGAGGCCATCTGTCCGACAGATAAAGCTTGGCCAAGACCGGGTCATGCAGCAGGACACTGATCTCCAGCACACCAGCCAATCTACAACAGAACCACTCAAAAGAAGAGAATCGAGGTGTTGCAATAGCCCAGATCTCGTCCTGGCTGCATGATGTGGTGAGAGCTGTGTGTGCCCACAAACCTCACATCATTCAAACAAGAGTGGGCCGGAACAGAAAGCAATGAGGTCTACAGGCAGCGGAATCAATTCGTCTTTGGCACCCATAGCTTTTCCTGCTTTATTTTTGTTCAGGTAGATAATGCAGAGTGTGATATGTGCCGTGCCGTTAAGACCTGTCAGGAATGATGTTCTTATTGTGTCCTGATCCAGAAAACCATGGGATTCAAGAGGATGTCCTAGATTGTCACATGCATTAAAACGAACTACCTCTCAGAACTGCATCTGCGTGCTCTGGAGCTCTTCATTTATGATATACAGAAATATTAAATGCATGTATGTGATACGCCTTCTCCTTCTGCAGCAAACTGAACTTTTCTTTCTGATATTTAGCGCAAGTTAACCAGGAAGTGACAATTTTGATCTCTTCCCCCCGCTTGATGGAAACGATGCTTTAATCAACCCAGAGCAAAAACCTGCAGCGAGCAGCAGCCTGTCCTGTGCAGAATCAGTCTCTGATGCGCTCTTGAGGAAGCGCCTCCAGTTACTTTCCTTTATTCACACACACAGCCGTTTTTATTCTGATTCTTCACGAATGAAAGAAATGTGAATATAGGCTCCAATGATGTTTTCACATTTATAAGGGAAATAAAATCCAGCGAACACAATTATTTATTGGGCCCAATAAATGTAAGCTTTCAAAGTATTGCAGCAACATCAAATTAAGACGTGTATGTTCTTTTTCTTACCATATACAATTTTAGATAAATAATACCGACATGATTTAATGAACAGACCCTGTATAGTCCTCATCAAAGCAATCACTCGATCCTGACGGAGTCATGTATCTGGAAGTTTGTTTGTGTTGAACGATGACAAGCCAATATGAAACGGGAGTAATGAGGCTGCTCTAGTAGAAGGACAATATAATATCTTTGTTTGTATCTTCGAGCACAAACGAACTGCGCCGCTTTGGAGTGATTTGGGCAACATGGGGTGGAGAGTGACGTCGCACGGTCCAAAAAACAGAGTTATGAGTGGCAGGGCTTTAGACATTATTTCTTTTATGTGGTCACAGAACTGTAGAAACATGCAGGATATATTTCACTCCAGACCTTACCAGCACGATGACTGCAACAATGATGGTTAACTTCAGGTTCTTCATACACATGGCGTGGGCCAGGTTACGGCTGGTTGTTTTAAAGGTGACGGACTGCACACACAAGAGCAACAATCATCAGCACGCAGAGCACCAGGAAGTGACGTGAGCGAATCTACAGAAACTGACCGAATCCATCAGGTTCTCTGTTTTATCGATGAGCAGCTCAAGCCTCTCTCCTCTCTGGGCGACCAGATCTACAGAAACACAGCACACGCTCATTCAACAGTCCCCGCTGACATCTAGAAAACACAACGGAGTCTCACCGATGTTCCGGACCATGATGCCTTTCAAGTCATCTACGTGCATCTGTGTTTCTGTCAGTCTGTCCGAGCCTTTAGGATCCGAGTGATGTTTCTAGAAACAACAGCAAAGCACATGCACGTGATCACATCCCCACTTCTGATGACATCATGTTTAACTGCAACACACTACAGCTAGAGCCCATTTATTCATCATCCACGTGACCTTTTCCGTGTGTGTTTAGCTCCGAGCAGAGCTTTATTAGACGGATAATAAAGTAAATCAGTGCTGCACGTCTGCGAAACGAAGACCTCACAGCCTACACACTTCTTTAACGGGAGTCAAAGATTAGCACGGCCATGTGAAAGCAGCCACACACACGTCTCCTAATCCTGAAATCACATGATCACACACTCGCAGTCCACTACTGAGAACGTGTATGGTTCTGCTCTTTGTGTGTGCTCAGAAAGAAACGAGGTCTGATGTGCTGAAAAACAGACCATAACCACTCTGATCAGCTAAGATCTGCATCATCATCACACACACAGAAAACCTCTTTGTTAGCGTTTTAGCATTTACTTACTGCATTTGTTTAAATTTAGAAATAAAACTGGTTTCACAAGTGATTAGGGTTGAACATTATAGGAGCTTACTGAGAGGTCTGATTTTACTAGCTTTTTGGTGATTTACCACCAGAAGCCCATTTATACGTATTTATACAGAAATACAGTTGTGTTCAGTTACTAGCATTTATGAGAACAACTGTATGTTTCTAATCTTATATTGCATCAAATTCACACATTAGATTTTTGAAGGCATCCAGCTGATAGAAACAGCAGCAAACTGCTTCTTCACACTAAGAAAGCACATGGCTGCAACGGTTCTTGAAGACCAAACTAACCCTAGTTAAAGTAGACATGTGCTCCCCTAATGCACCTCATCAGGTCTGATCAGACGTCTCCTGCAGCCATCGGCTCTATATCAACTGTGCTTCTGTGAAACGGGCTTCTCAGAGCTGAGTAAACTGGACTTTAATCACTTCTCGCTTTGAAGAAACCTCTAAGAATCGATTAGTCTAGCCTGTTTTCAGTCAAAACCAACACACATACAGACTCTTGTGTATGTGTCCTGATTTATATCCTGCAGGATACCGAATCTGATCCCTTCTGGAGCTGCTCCACGCTTGACTTGTTCTTTTATCAGAGACTCAGAGTAAGAGAGCAGCGCTGAAGCAGTACCATCTGAGCAGCCAGAGTGCTGGAGAACTCGCTGTTCATGGCGTAGGGCAGCGCGGTCTGAGCTCGGGAGCCGTAGGTGGTCTGGAAGCGCTTCTTCACCTCGTTCAGGAAGCCGAAGGCCCGGGAGCGCTCGAACTCCTGCGACAGAGACCCACTCTCCTTCATCAGCTTTCCAAATCATTTCATTTCAGCAGAATACAAGCCAAAGGCATGTTAATAGCCAGAGACGTTCAGAATAAGACACAGTGAAACTCTTACGCAAGCAAGATCAGACTATGAGATGCAGAAATGACTAATTCATCCTCAGAGGATGCAGTCCTGATCATATCTTTGATCTTTCATCAGAAACTACGCTATACAGTCTGTCCACGACACAGAGTCTGCAGGGTCCAGCCGTTCCTTCTTTGGTCACATGCCTTCTGTATGCACTTCTGTAGTAGCTGCATGCGGTTATTATTATTATTATTATTATATGTAAGCATGTGTTTTTCCTCATCACACTGATAAAGCCTCTTTATGCCACATTCTGTTACCCTTCATGAAATTGTATAAACAATAAGATACAATTATTAATTATTATTAACGTTTATATGTGGTGTGACAAAAGAACGCACGCCTCAGCCCCAGAGACTCCTGGGTGAACTAATCGCTTCTGTTTTCCTGAAGAGCGATCAGCTCCCAAATAATATTAAACTGAAGACACCTGGAGCTCCGAAGAAGACCGAGGTGCAGAGATACTCACGTCGTCGGTGATGCACAGATACACGATCCTCTCGTGGCAGATGTAGTGGAAGAGATAGCTGTAAAACACACACACACACACATGAGAGCGGGCCTCCTGAGCACCCATCCTGAAGCGCTGGGTCTTGGCCGTACCTGCCGTGGGAGTACGTCAGCTTGTTGTTCTCCGAGGGGATCTTAGCCAGGATCTGTTCCGTCACCTCCAGGAAGTTTCCAGAGAAGCAGGCATGTTTAGCCAGGACCGTGGACCCTCGAGCCACCACTGCAAACAGGATAGCCATCGCCACAGACACTGCTGACCACACACTGACACACACACACACAGACATTATGATTGAAAGAGCAGCAATAACATTACTTTTTGGCACATAACTAGTCATGCAACTTATTACTAATAAGGTTAACATCTAGTTACTACTTTTGATGCCTCAACAAGCCCTACTGATCTGAAGTCCAACAGTCCAGTTACTCCTAGTTTTAGTTTAATAATCATCACAGCTGAAGCTACAGAGCCCGGGCGAGCTCAGAACATCTAGAAAATGAAGCATTACTAATGAACTTGACTTGTTCTGATGAAATATGGAATCTAATTTAGATACAATTAGCGTCAAGCTCCAGGTGGAACTGAACGAGATTAATACAGTGCTCTCACCACTTCCGCCTGCGATCTAGAGACACAGTTACAGTAAAGGCGTGTTGTGGCTCACACTGACTGTACGGAGTACTAGCTGGTGGTTTTATATGTCTTAAGACTTTACTCGCAAGAAGCGAGATTACAAAACCTGACCATGTGGTCACAGACAGCAGTGTGCTTCACACGGACAGCACTGCAGTAACTTCTCTCTCTGAGTCTGGAGCTCGAGTCAATACATCCTCCAGTCTGGACCCTGTAATCTAAAGCAAACATGATCTGCTGGCCGGATCCAGATCACCTCCTGCACTGTCCCACACTGGCTCTGTACTAGCGTGTACTATATATATATATATATATATGATATATGATATATGTGACAGGATCTCTATCCCGAGTGTTGTGGACGCTTGATGAACTGCTCGTTAACCTGACAGTGTTCATCAATAGATCACGGGTCTTATTATTGTATATGGTTTATTTTGCTTGAAGCTCCGCATCAAGACGATCAGAAAACAGACTGATCAGATGAATAGTGACTGGTGAGCAGCTCAGATGATTATTACCTGAGATCCTGATGACGCGCCGCTCGAGCTCCGCTCTGTGATGTCGTTAAAGCGCAGTGGCATAAACCGTACTTTCATAGTCTGACAAACATGCACGAAATCAAAAAGAAATACTACAGTTAAAAATAACACCGGTCCGTGTAAACCGAAAAATCAACAATCGTCACCGTGTTCCGCGTTACGTCACATACGTGCGACCACGAGACTTCCGCTTTGCGTCGCGCGCGCGGGGCGGGGTTCATGCCCTCTCCGTCCCGATGCGCGTCCCAGCCACTCTGCCCTAAACAGTATTGAAGATTACTTATTCAAATTTAGGACGTGTAGTGTGCACGTTGGGACGCAGTAATGCCTATTAGAGTGTAATTCAAGTAGTGAAAAAACCGCATTCGTTTCGTTTTACTGGCACCTTTATTTGTTCGTAACAGCCAGCACAAACACATTCGGCAAAGTATTATTCAGTTATTATTATTGACCAACATTTCTCTTCAGGCCACAGAGGGAATAAAGTTCATTAAATCATCACAGCAAGTGATTTCCAACTAGACCTTAAGTATTTTTACAAGAACTAACTATTTAGATTCATGCAGTCTAAGGTAATGGAATCTGTCAAATACGTTTTGGACCGACCTAAGCTTAATATTTCATACACCTGTGAATTTAGTGGTCTTTTTTCCCCCTTGTATTTATTCAAGAGTATTTCGGAAAGATATGGCACTCTATATTAACAGAAAATAGAATGAATGATAGAGATTAGTATATTTGATGTGCTATTTTATTTAGAAAAGGAAAGATTGAATTGGGAAGAAGAACATATTATACATTTGTTTATTTTATTAGGAAAATCCCATAAACATAAGAAAAAGTAGGCTGGGTGTAAAGCAAATTTTTCTCATATTATGCAAATCTCCTGGAAAGCACTGAAAACATGTAATGCCCTAAAAGTATTGAAACTTGCGTGATTTTCCTTTTTGTTTCTTTTCTCTGGCAGCTATTGTTAATTTGACACGATTATGTAATACCTCTTGAGCCATTTAATGAAAAATTGAATAAAAGCCCGCCCACACTGAAAGCTGATTGGCTTATTTTGCTGGGTGAACCAATCAGGATGCTCTCTTGTCTAGCACGCGCTATGAACACACTCCGTCTTGCGCGCGCACACCAAGATGCACGATTAATGTCTCGCGTGCGCACTCTCGCTCGAGACATTTGAGCCACCATCGATATCCGGGAGACTTGGGAGGTCTGGATCCTCTTGTTTTCAGTGAAAATGTTATGCCGTTCTCCTGTAGTGAGGTTGTGTTTGTGAGGTGCATTCGTCCACACAGAGAACCAGCACAGTGTTCATGTATATACTACTGACAGTGTGACAAACAGGAGGATCCTCAGACTCAGAACGCACGGGTTTAGCTGTGATTTACTGAGCCACATCAACCCTGCTCTGCCTTCATCTGTCCAGCTCAAACTAAAGAGAGGTTTAGGCCACAGCGTTTGACTCATGATAAACACCCACACCCTGATCATGTTTCTGTGAGAAACGACAGTCACACTGCGAAGAAATATTAATCCAAAACATTTTCCTGTCTACAAATGTATTCCTCGTACGATCTTACAAAAGGTCGAAAATATATTTACTTCAGAATATAATTAGATACAGACAGAAATCAATACTGGTTGAACTCAGACGTGAGTTCAGAAACGCAAACCATTTATCAGTGCTAATATAACATTATACATCACACAAGCACACAGTCAAGAGTCAGTGTCTTTCTTCCTCAGAGGTCCTGATCTTCATCACATCGATTGGTCTTTCTCCTTGAATGTTTTCATCTGTGTCTGTTAGGAGACAAACACAGAGACTAATCACGCACGGGTGTCTGAGAGCAAAGCACGACTTCAAGAGGAAGACGCCTCACCTCAAAGGTGTGCAGCACATGTTTGCAGACCTCGGTCAGGTTGTTGAGGCCGCTGCGCAGAGGCTCAGACGCCGGGATCCCGTCTGCACAACATCACAGAGAATCAGCACAGCCACCGGAGACTTTCAGAAAACCAGCTCCAGCTCAGACAGCATTCTGTCAGTATTACCTCTCGGCAGCACATGCTTGCTTGATAAGCAGAGCTTTGCTTGACGCCGATATTAAGATTACCGATTGGTTTTAGGACTTCATCCCTGCACTGCTGGAACGGATAAGAGCTATGCCATTTCCAAAAACACCTTTTAGTTTGCTTTTCTTTCTTTAGTTTAAAAACAAAAGCCGCTGTGCAGAAAGAAGGGCGTGATGAAGCGGTCTCTCACCTCGTGTCTGGATGCGGAAGTTGATCTTGCTTTCGGAGGGGTGTGTGATGCTGTATCCACAGAACTCCACGTCCTGACTGCAGAAACACACACACACACACAAATGAAGGCAATGCCGTGTGCCATCACAAGCAGACCAGACTCGTTACTCTGACCTCTTCATGATCATGTATCTGAGCGAGTTTCCCAGCGTGTGATCCTCTTCGTGAAGCACAAACGTCACGCAGCCCTCGTCTGCCCCGTCCGACCGGACCTGTGCAGTCACACACTCACAAACATGACTGGGCTGATCGATCACATACATTAGTTACACAATAAAGTATGAGAAGAACATCTTGATAGCGTCAGATTGGAGAGAAAGGTATGGGATGAGTTTAGCTGTTAGATGTAAGAACACAACTTGGCAGTGCCAAACCAAACCAAATCACATCAGCCACTACATAAACACACGCATCTGAATCCCTTTCGCTCCCGGAGGTTACTGGAAGTCCTCTATGTGAAGAACGTTGGGGTATAATAATACTATAGTTTCAATACATCATTTTCAACACTATAACATGTTCTCATAACTACAAACACATCAGAATGAACCTTTCATTTCATTAAATCACAGATAGATACAGATACAGGTATTTTAGAGTTATTCTTGAGAATTGGACAATCTATTGAAAACTAACACTCTGGTTTCTCTTCTCCTTTTATTAAATGTGAATGAGCGAGTCGTGAACGTTAAAACAGTGACCACTTCCAGCAATATACATCTCAGGATTTGCTGTGAACTAATACTCAGTTTGAATGTTTTATTAATGTTTATCATTTCCTTGAGCAGCAAAATCAGGTTTAATCCAGAGATCTTTGCATGCAAAATCATCTGAGCTATTAGAGCTGGAAAGGCTTGCTAGTGATCAACTGGAATTTAAAAATACATGCTTTTATCAATTTTATTACAAAACAACAACCGCACTCTTCCACACGGCCATGAAGACCAACACGAATTACAGCCACTTAACTTCAATGTGATGCTTGATGCTGCAAACTGTGTATCTGATATTCTTCTGATGTATTATTGTAATAATGAACACACCGGTTTGATCACTAGTAGTTTTACAGTTAACTCAGTTCATTCTCTAGTTATTTATCAGTAACTGCTAATGAATAGCGTCTGCTTGACAAAATAATCGTATGCGCAAAGTAAGGGCCAGGCATATATTGTGTTATAAAACAGAAACACTTGCTTTTTACAATAAAAAGGTTAGGCGACAATTTTAAAATTCCTGACTTTAAATAAATAAGAGCTAAATGTTTGCACATTTCTTCATCTGACAGTCATGATAGTTACTGCTGTCAGAAGAAGGTCTAATTATAGCCATAGCTCATTAATAATAGCACTGTTTCACTCTAAATCATGATATTAACCCGCATTTCTTATTTATTTTATTGACGGCACAGCATTTGTTTTTAATAATTATCCACAAATAGCATTTGTTGTCTCTTTTCGTGTTTGCTGATCTGGATTATACAGCACGTATATATTCTGTTAAAGCTAAACTCTAATAGATCTGTCTTGTGTTCATGCTTGTCTGAAACACGAGATAACAACTAGAGCGACGCTCAGAACTGCTGCGTGTGTTTTAGAGGACGTGAAGTCTCCCGTGCTCACTTATAATAACGCCATACAGACAGAAGGCTTGGATAACGTAACGTTAGTTTGAGTTACAGTACCATCTCCAGCGCGTGCTTCTGTGCGGGCTCCGCCATGCTGCAGCTGCGCGAGCGACTGCGCCTGCGCGGCTCTGACTCGGACTCCGTGCTGCCGCGCATGCGCTCTGAGCTGCTCTGAGTTCACCGTGAGCTTGTAGTCGGAAATTCATTTGTTTGTCGCGTTTCTTTGTTTTGGTGCTCAGCGGTCGAGCCATACAGTTGTTTATACTCTTTTGTTTCACCCAAACGTCTAACTAAATGACACGGTGTGGTTGCTATTGTCTTTTTTAAAATCAGTTAGGGTTTTGTTTCAGAATTTACCTTTAAGAAAACAAGCAGAATTCAGTTCTGAATTCATTTCTTAGTGGTTAAAGAGCAGTTCAGACCCTGGCTCACCATTACCCCAGACTGAGAGCAGCCTCATGTCAATGTTCCAGACCACAAGTGAGACACAAGGAGAGAGGTCGTTGTGGTATAGAACAAACAAACAAAAAAAACTTTATTCACACATTTTAGTTTTCAGTGCCATGCAGCTGCAAACGTTTCACACATACTCCACACACGCTCATCTCTACACACACACACTCCACACACGCTCATCTCTACACACACACTCCACACACACTCACCTCTACACACACACACTCCACACACGCTCATCTCTACACACACACACTCCACACACGCTCATCTCTACACACACACACTCCACACACGCTCATCTCTACACACACACA
>JAUYWG010000022.1:6002922-6037338 GCA_034779775.1 Enteromius afrohamiltoni | reverse complement strand
CAGTCTCCGTGGAGAGCATTCTCCCTTGTGCTTCTTCAGCGTGCTGTTTTTAAAGTGCTCCTCTGACGAGCTGCAGCCGCGACCGATCGGCTGGTCCTGACGAGGTGCAGCTGAAATGAGTCCGTTGCCAGGGCGACGCTGACGAGTGCTTGGGCGGCTTGCCACAAAGTGAACACATGATTAGAGACTTTAGCAAAATTTGAAACAGTAAATATGTCTGAATTTGTTATCATGCAATTTAAAACCTTTTAACTGCTTTATTGCTGTTTGCCTGGTTTTTATTTTGTGTTTATGTAAGTTTTGATATGAAGATATGAGCTGACAGCACTAAACACATGACTTGTATTAAGAACTAATGTCATATGGATAATATTTTGTTGACTCAGTAAGTCTCGGTCACCTCTGGCTGATTAAAGCATGTTTTAAAAATATTTTAAAATGATAAGTATTGTGAAAAGTGCTCAACACAACATTTAACCATGGTTTTACTATAGAAAAACTAGCATGATTGTAGTAACCATATTTTGATGCCACATTCTGCTAATAATAGTAATATTTAAGTAATACTTCAGTAAACCTTGAATTTTATGATGTTAAAGGTTGAAATTGTGTTTTTTAAACTGAAAATGCTGTAGTAAGGTATACTTTTAAAGTAGTTAGCATGGTATTACTGCAGCAGTCACAGTTAAACCATGGTGATTGTAGTAAAACTGGTTGATTTTGTTTTTACTACTGGTAAAAACAATGGTAATGCTGTAGCAAGGGTTATTTTTGTGACGGTGCAAGGGAAACAGAGGACTCAAATGCAGAGGGCAGACTCTAGTGGAGGTTTACTAACAGAAAGGCTGGGAACTTCCAGACAACACACTCGCAGTAGTCCCACAATGTCAGTAACACTTCAGGCAGAAAAGGGTGTCCTCTCCACTATGAGTCCTGGGCAAAATTAGCGCAAAAGTCAGATCAGCAGATACAGCACGACATTCACATAGATCACAAAACAAGGACAAGTCAGAGTGAATTATAAAGGGGACAGTAAAGGGGAAACCCAATGCTGAATCCTGCTGATTGCATCTGTGACAAGCAGTGAGGAATAACACTAGACAACACAACCAGCAGAGGGAGCCGGGAAGGCACCCTGATCCGTGACAATATTTGTATATACCATGATTTTACTGAAACAGGTATAGTTAAACCATTGTGGCAGTAGTAAAACTATGGTTGATTGTGTTTTTACTGTGTTTTACAGCTAATGATGTGGTAAAATCATGGTTAATTTTCAAAAGAGAACAAATAATTGTGAATTATCCACTTATGATCAAAGCACCTGATGAAAGTATTTGTATATGTAATATGTTAAATAAAAATATGAATAAAGTTGCAGCTGTTATTGAGAGTGGTGTGTATTGTTTTATTATAAAACATGGACCGTAACGATGAGCAAAACGCGGTGAACAGCGCACATACGTAGCAGCTTTGGGCGAACGTCCCCTGAACATCCTGAATGTCCGCTGAAAGTCCCATGTCCATCCCCTTGAATGTCCGTAGGACGTCCTCGGGACAGAAAGGGAACCCTACACCCTGGCGTTTGGGGGACGTTCGCTGAGGCCATTTAGGGGTCGTCCTGGGGACCTTTTTTTGTTAGCTGGGCAGTTGCTATGGGTTGTGTGTGTTTTGATAGACTGCCCGTTTGTTACAGTATGTAAAATACACCTACCAATCTTGATCTGGAACAAATTCAAATTTCATTGGACAATAATGTGAAGTGGAGCATTTTCTATTTCTCATTTATAAATCAGTTGAAAATTATCTACATGGGACAGATGATCTTATTTGTGGAGTGATTTGGATCTGTGATTCGTCTTATTTAATAAATAAAATTGCATCGCTGAGTAAATGACTGGTAAATAAAATCAAAGAACTGCATTAAACAGGCAGCTCCAATAGTCCCTATGGTAATCAGTAGTTAATTCATTCCAAGTATTTCATTTTGTTACTTCCTGTGTCTCCATATATGGTCTTGTTCCTGTTCTTGTTTAGTTGATTAATTTTAATCCACCCCACCTGTGAAGGTTCGTCAAGGTTACTATGTGTATGTATGGTACCATGTCTTTTAAGTTCAAGTAAAGTTTATGTATCATCACAATGCAAGTCTTTGCCTTGTGCTTCATGCATACACTCTGATAGAACGATCAAACTTCAATCCAACCGAAGAGGATTAGCCCGAAGGAACTCATTCATCAGTGGGCTTACTCCTCTTCCTGCTCCTCATTAGGGAAGGCCGAAATCAGCCCCCAGTGTCGATCCTGATTCCAGCTCCTAGATTTTGGCCAGGAGAGCTGTTCCCGAATGTAGTTCCTGATTTACAGCCAGGAGAGCCGTTCCCGAATGCAGTTCCTGATTTACGGCCAGGAGAGCCATTCCAGAGTCCAGTTCCAGAGTCGCAACAAGGAGAGCTGATCCCAATTCCAGTCCCTAGATTCTGGCCGGGAGTGCCAATCCTGATCCCAGTTCCAGAGTCTCGGCCAGCAGAGCCGATCCTGATTCCAGTCCCTAGTTTATGGCAGGGAGTGCCGATTCCGTTTCGGTTCGGTTGGTTTACGATGTCATCCTGGAGGCACCTAGAACCCGTACGGCCTCCAGGACACCCACCCTCCCTCCGCCTTGTGGACGCACCTTCTGGGAGGGAGAGATTATGTTATGTTCATTTTGGTTTTGGTTTGTTACTTCCGGTGTCTCCGTATATGATCTTGTTCCTGTTCTTATTTAGTTGATTGATTTTAACCTGTCCCACCTGTGCTTCTCACCTGTCCTGAGTTATTCTCTTTGTTTATATGCCTGTTGAGTTTTGTCCTGTCTGTCGATCGTCAAGGTTACTATGTGTATGTATGGTTCCTCGTCTAAGTTCAAGTAAAGTTTATGTATCATCGCAGCGCTGAGTCTTCGCCTTGTGCTTCATGACCCTGACAATAATATTACGGTTGAACCACTAATGAAAGATATTCAGATGACGTCTTTCATACTTTTCTGCACCTTGACAGTGTAATTGTTTGGCAGTAACTGGAACATGTTTTTAGACGACAAGGTCATTTTGGGGTGACATATTATTACAACTTAAAATAATGTTTTTATATTTCTATACTTTAAAATATCATTTATTTCGGTGATGCAGACCACAAGCTTTTAAAGCTACTGTATATTGTTTTATATTTTATATGTTGTTCTTTTTAAAACTATTTATTCATCAAAGAATCCTGTGAAAAGGATCACAGGTTTCCATCGTTGATAATGAATCAGAATTGCATTAAAACCCCGCCTTGATGTGATGATTGACAGGTCGGAAGCACACACACACACACACACACACACACACACAATCATATTTTACATATTCAACACATGCAATTAAGTGGGTCTATTCTTTTTCTATCCTTTTTATTAAATGAACAAAACTAGCCACATCACAGAACTACATTTGACATCAACACAAATAGCATGAGAAGAGGAGATCATGTACACCTGAAAACAAAAGAAAAGTGACTGCTGCATTTGCAGGAGCATTGTCCTTTCCGTCACCTTCTTTACAGCATTCTCCTGCTCATTTAGGCACTGATGTTTTCCTGCAAAAATAATTTTGGTCATATAAACTGTTTTAAGTATTTCATGATGGGTGTACATCATCTTGGTAAACAATTTCAGTCTAAACCTATTTCTAACCACAGTGTTACTACAGGTTTTGGCTGTATTTCATAGGTAGACAATTACATAAAGGTAAAACAGAATGTTAAATCATCATACAATCAAGCCAATACTTTACAAAAAACTGTAGGTCTGCACAGGAAAAAAAAGTAACTCCACAAGTTTGAATAACTATACGAGTGATGAGATCTCTGTGAGATCTATGAAATCTTTGCATTTTATTAAGGTCAATGTCAAACATTTGCTAATACTTTCACTTTGTACTCAAGATAACCTAAAAATAACATTTCTTTATACAATTTCAGAGAAGCCAACATGTAATAGAAGTTGTTTATATTTTCTCTTGCTTCTGAAAAATGTATTATTTAGGCAAACCACTTTAAGAAATTTTGCTATAATAATCACTATTCATTAATTCATTAAGATTAATTCAGAGTTCATTAATCTTCATGCCATATTGATGTGCAACGATAAACACTTTGATGTTTTTGGTCCTGACTTTATAGTTTCTATTCATGTTTGTCTGTGTATAGTACTGTATGTGTGGCTGGTGCAATCTTTCATGTAGGCTATAATACATTTCTACACATAAATTCTTGGAAAAATATATGCATTTTTGTCACAAAGATGTAAAAAAAGGGTGGAAATGTATTTAAGTCTTCAGCACCACTGATGGTTCTGTTAAATACAAAGAAATATTAAATAACATCATTTAATGTCCTCACATGGATAGTTTGAGGCTACATTTACAGTGTAAGAAAAGAAAACTAAAGAAGACTGTATGTTACTCTCTGTGCAAAATCAACATTGTGCGCCATAGATACACAAAAGACACCAGCAAACGTCCTTATTCCTTCTTTTGTAGTTACTTTGTTTTTTTGTACCTCATTGTGTTAAATTTGAAATTTGTTTACATCTATTTAATGCATTCCACATTGTACATTTGTTCAAACATACACTTGCAGATCACTAGTTTTTCCTGAAATCTCTTATTTAGCTTTTTTTCCCCCTCATACTCTGAAGAGGTATGATTCTTGTGAAATATTGAATACATCAAGGCTTCCCAGTCCCATTCCTGAAAGGCCACCTTGCAGCAGAAGTAAGCACTAGTCCTAATTAAATCACCTTAATCTCCTAATCAAGATCTTCAGGATCACTGTGTTGGAGCTAAATACTGCAGGACAGTGGTCCTCTAGGAACACGACTGGACATCCCTGGCATCATCATTCATAATCTACTAATAAGCGTATATATTATAAATAAAAGATACACATACCCAGTAGATGTACTAAGAAGTATCACAACATATAAAATACTTAATTTAAACAGAAATCAGAAAAAGGGAATGGAACACTGACCTTACCAAACTTTCTTAGAGCAAAACAAGACGGGAACAATCAGTTTATTTGTTTCAGACAACGAAAGTACCTTACTATGTAATAAAGCGTTGACTGCATGCTGATTATTTCTCTTGCACTTTTTGTCATGCCAATAAAGCATTAAATAATTGAAAATAGTTTTTCTATCAAATCCATTTATTTTTTCTAACATTTTGTTTGTGGCAACAGGCCCTTCAAGCTACTAAGACAATAACATGCCTAGTCAAGTCACTATAAACTGCAGTCTTTTTCCATCTTCCTGTTTTAAAGCCAATCATCTTGCTATTGTCTTTTTCAATTAAATACATGTGACACGTTTGTTTTAACCTTCATATTCAAATGGTTTGTATGTGTAATTCTTACTTATGGTCTATACCAGATCTTAATTGACACAGACTGTTGTCCAACACTTAGCCACTAACTGTTTTTTGTTGAGTGACATTATTGGGACACATGCATAAGGGTAGATCATTCGTGGTGAATATTTTAGGTTGCAAGATTCAGAGATTCCTTGTGCATTTTCCCATCTACATAGGTAATGTACTAAACTAATCCAGACTGCATGTGTATGTGTAGTGGATAGGGGTGGTAAATCAGTGGGGAATGGCCATTTGAAATGTAATAGTTACTGAAGTTGTGGTCTGTCATGTATGGTGCAGGCTGGTAGTAGCAGGTAACATTATTGGCATTAGGAATGATGTTCTGTTCACCCAGAACTTTAAGTGCTAGAATGGTAATCATATTGAGAGTCTGACGCCGTTCATGCCCCATCAAGCACACAGTGCTCTCATTGACCACTCTCCGAAGGGTCATCAAGTAATCGTATTTACTTTTCTCCTCTCCTATAAAGTGGTTGCGTAGGTATGACTCAATTTTGCGCTGCTGCTCATTCACATCAGGAAAGTCAATAAAAAAGCGAGAACACATGTAGCGCTCAAGAGTCTTAATTTCTGTTTCACAGGCAGGTTTGAAGTCCCGGACAAGCAGATTACTGTACTTGAGCAGGCCTCCACCCCTGATTTCTTCAGGGTTGCGTGTCGCTATTAGCCGGTAACGTAGGTGGTCCATAGCCTGCTCAAAGTCACCGTACATGCTCTCAGCCAACACTGTAATGCAAGGCAGCTTTTTTAAAGGGCATATGGGCTCGTTAATGTCTGAAGATGATGAGTCTGATATCTTGGAAACCACCTCCTCACTTACCGATGACATGGGTGTTTCTAATGTATGTAACATCGATAATGCAGAGGGTTTCAGACCCTGTGAAAATACTTCAGATGGTTCTGTGACTTCGCAAAATACTTCAGAGGGGTCTATGACATTTAGAGACATAATAGGTGGTTCTGCAAGAGGTTCTGAAATGCTTGGAGATTCTAGATTTGCTGTTGAAGATGTGGAAGGTTCTAGTGGTGCTGAAACTGTGAGGCTTTTAACTTGTGGTAAGGGGACAAGTGATAATAATTCTGGAGGTTCATTAGTCTGTGGACTTGACACAAGAAGTTCCTGAGTCTGCAGAGTGGACGTGGGGTAGTTGTAAACTTGAGGTGATATAACATGCTCAGAGCCTGAAGAATTAGTCCCTACAACTTGTGAGTCAATAGTAAGGTCTGCAGACAGTGGTTTTAACATTTGTGAGGCACAATTTGTTGCCATGGTGACTGATTCTGAGGGTTCAATAAGATAATTTGGTGATGTGGCATCATCGACTTGAGAACCAGGTTCAGTATCTTTCTTTTTGGGAGAGGCTGAGTTGAGGTCATTACTGTCATTTGCCTGAAATAAAGGCTTGGAATTCACATTAATAAGAGGTACCATAGCCTGACACTGTGCTGCCTGAACACTCTCATTAAAAGGCTGTTTTTTCTTGTTTTGATCTTTGGGGAGATAACTGGGATCGGATTTAGGAATTAGAAGAGTGACGTGAGTTGCTTCACCAGTTTCTGGTTCTGGGGTTTGCGCTCGACTTTGAAGGTTTTCCTCTGGCGATAGACTCATGTACAATGTCTTTTCTGAATGCATGCCATTCTCTGAAGCAGTAACAGTAAAAGCTCCAGTACAACTGGCTACTTCTTTAGACTCTTTAGAGTCATTTTCTGAGGCACTGGATGATTCAAAGCTTTTTGTGGTAAGACCTGACATTTTAACCTGCATAGGTAATGACTCTTTTGGGTAAGCTTTAGGTGGATGCAAAACCTGACAAGTATTAACATCTGAATTATTTGACACTGATTTTTCTGGTGAACTCGGTATGAGAGTTATCTTTTTGGACATTTTCCGAGGAGGTTTGGGTGAGGAATGCTTAAGAACAACCATTTGTGAATTTTGGCTGTTTTTCTTTGCCGGGGGTGGTAAAGGATACTCTGCATATGATTCTAGTGCTGATTGTGTAAGAAATGTAATGGGAGCAGGTTGGAATGTGCATCGCTCACCAAAGGTCCCTGTTGTTGAAAGACAAGAAAAGTCTGCATGTACCATTTCGAGCCATGCCTGGGATTTAACTGGCTCTATGTCTAACATGTATTCTGTTTTGTCAGAATCGGTTTCATGAATGTATGTTTTAACGTTGGGATTTGTTTCCTTAACAGACATAGTCTTTACCCCAACTTGTTCAGTTCCCTCTCCTGAGTCCATACCAGTTTCATCTGTATTTACTTCGAGCAGTGTCTCAGTTTGCAAAGACACATTTTCATGAAGTTCATTCTTTTCCTCCACAATCACCATTACAGAGTGCTCTGATTCTTGCTCCATTGATTCAGGCGTAGGTGTGGTTTGAACCATCTCTGTTTCAACATCGTTGTGTGTTTCAAGTGTTGGTTCTTGTTCTGAAAATTTAGACTGCTCTTTTTCACTCGTTGTACAATAACATTGAGAGTCATCGGTTTTGCAGGACATGTCGATGTCACTTTCCTGGTGATGCCCTGTGTCACAAGAGCTGAGGAGCAGTTCATCCATTAGGGCTGCCTGAATTCCTTGACTTTGAGCTAAAGTAGAGTCTTGGCCCTCTTGCCCTTCCACAATCTTCCTTTTTTCTGCATCCAAGTAAGACTGTAGCATACTGTCTAAGATGATCTGAAAGGAATCCACACTAAATTCAAACTGGCGTCGTAGAGAGTTGACAAACTTGAGCTCCACGTTCTTACCGCTGTTGTTTGAAAGGGAGATAAGACTCCAACGGTCATGTTCAGTGAAAACCTTGACCATTTTTTGCACATATGCCTCTTTCATTGTAAGAGCTGTAATCTTATCTTTGTTGACACCTTTAGGTAGAAAGTCCAGGAGACAGCCTAAAACCACCTCCTTGATAATCTGGAAGTCCTCTGGTTTGGGAAGCTCCACACCAAAGATGATATCCAAGTCTTTGTAGCTGGTGCCATTCTCTTTGACCAGCACATGACTGGCTGTAGAGCCATTGAGACGGACATCTCTCACCTTGATCTTCTTCAAAATCAGTCTGTCTCTGACAACATGGATTATGTCTTTAGGCTTGATTTCAAGGGTTGGGAAATTACCCCTACCATGAATGGGAATGACCTCTGTAAGAACTTGGTCCAAAGTCTCCACCTGTTCTTGAGTCAGTTTGTAAAACCGGCGATCATCTTCCATCTCTATTATGTTCACAAGATCTGGGGGGAATACAGAGAGAAAACTGATTATAGATGGGCAACATGTATAACATTCTAGTTGCTAATGTTTCTTTTGTGACTTGTTTGAAAACACATGTGAGCCTGTTTGCAAGCACAGCTCTAATACCGTAAATGAAAACCACACGTTGGCAGTCTTACGTCAGCTGGTGTGTAGACAATGTTACAGTCACTAAGAGCATACTTGGTATTAACAGTGAGAAACACTTGGCTTTAACCAAGATGTTCAGCTTTAACTAAGATAATGGGACTCTGCATTTGGGGGATAAAGAGGCTAAACTTTTTTTTCTTTGTAAGGAAAACTAGTCTAAAACATTCTCAAAAGTTCAACAGTGGTTCCCAATCCTGGACCTGGAGTACCTACCATCACTGAACATTTTAGATGTCTCCACTCATTAGGTCACAGTCTCCAAGAAATTCAAATGGATGTCTCATAAGAGAGATATCAAAAATGCAAAGTGTGTGGGTACTGACCTACATCAATGGAGATGTAGTGGAAAGGGTAAACAGTTTTAAGATCCTTGGTATTTAAATCACTTACCACCTCTGTCCTTCTTGCTCCTGGCAAATGACCACAGGAGAATGCAAAAGAGCCGGGCGACTTAGGCCCTTAAGACCTACTTTGCTTCACAGTTTATCTCTAACCCTGTTTATTGGTAGCTTGTAGCATTCTTCTAATCTTGAACCTTGATTATCTTGTTCAGGTGTGTTTGATCAGGGTTGAAGCTAAACTCAGGAAAGTAGACCTTGAGGGGCAGAGTTGTCTACCCAAGACTCAGGAGTGCTGTGACTTTGCCAAAACTTTCTGTGACACTGACAGTGCCATGACACTGTCTTAATACACATTAGTGGACACTGCAAGGCCGAAAATTCACAGTACTGCACATATCAACAGCCGGGTTTCCATCGCCCTATTTTAACGTGCATTTTGAGATACCATGTGAGAAATGATGGAAACTGCAAATGGTGGTTTTTTAAAATGGTTGATGCTATAATGGAAGTTGGAAATGCATTTTGCAATTAATTAATTCCTGACCAAAGCAGACCAATGTCATTCTGAAATGTTGTTATGGCTATTTTCAAATCCCCAAGCAAAGTCTGTCATCAAAGTATTTCTCTAATTCCTAAACAGCACTATTCACCTCTGACTGCACTCATTGTGTTTCATCTACTCACTCTGAGGCACAAATTAGTTATTATATAGGAAAATGTTTACATTCTCCTACTTTTCTTACTGATTTTATAGTGCAGGTTTATCAGGAAGTGACAATTTTGTTAGACTCTCTGGATGTAAACGGTGCTTACTCGCAAATGTCTTTGCAACTTTGGATGGAAACTTAGCTAGTGAGAGTCAATTAAAGATGATAGAAGACCACCATGCTTCCCAAAGAGCATACACTATTTTTTGTGGAAACTTCCATGGTTTGCAGCGAGTCAGTTACTTTTAAAAGGTTTGTTCTTCCACTTGTCTGAGATTGGTATGGACATTTCAACTGGTAAAACAACAAACAGTGTGTGTAAGAGCAAACTATGGCAAAAAGCACCTACATGTGAGTGTCAGAAGTGGACCCTGGGGCAATCAAAGAAGGCAGCCTAGTCTGATGAATCACACTTTCTTTTATATCAGGTGGATGGCCAGGTGTTTGTACACTGTTTACTTGTAGAAGAGATAGAAGCAGGATGCACTGTGAGCAGAAGGCATGTTGGCATACTGTAGGCAGATCTACTGTATGACTAGGCAATGTTCTGCTGGGAGCGTCCAGCAGTGACATCACAGTGCCGGACCATTGAATAAGGTCAATACAAGTATTCCTGTCCCTTCATAGCGGTTACGGTGGAACCACTGATGGCAGATGGCGTGCTCTGATGAAGTCTTTCATACTTTCTACACCTTGACAGTGTATTTTACTTGGCAGTCAGTGAGACAGTCACAAGCCTTCTGGCTTTTACGCCAGAGTTTAGCTTTAACAGGTTAAGAACACATGGGAGTAAGTGATTAATGACAAAAAGTCTTTTTTGTCATTAATCATCAGTCTTTTAAAAAAACGCAGCAGGCCTTACTAAAGTCAGCATTAAAAAAAAAAGATGCTATTGCAAATGTGATGGGGCTAAATTTGTTCATTGCTTTGGAGTTCATGTTGGGTGACAGCTGAAAGACGCAGGTATCATTGAGCCTGTGGACGCTTCACTCTGGGTTTCAAATCTGGTGGTGGCTACAAAAAAACATATGTGGATTTGCAGCATGTAAACAAAGCAGTAATCCCTAATAAGTATTCACTGCTGACTGCAGAGAACCTCACAGCCCAGTTCTATGGCTCTACAGTGTTCTCCAATTTGGAGCTTAGAGAAGGGTATCTGCAGGGTACCTAATTTAAAAAAAATAAGTACTTCTTGTTAGCTGGCATACCAGGTGTGATCATTTATCTGGATGACATGGTTATGAATGGGTTAACTAGGCAGATCCATGACAAGTGCCTAAGTAAGGTGCTAGGGCATTTCCTCTTGCGTTGCATCTGCCATAGCAATCGGTACTGAGCATTCACAAAAAAGCCCATAGCCTTTGGCCTTTCTTTTCAATCTGTTGTCCCTCTCCATTTCATGCTGAGAATACATCCACAGGTAGTAGTGATGTTGAAACTGACATTCAGATTCCATGTCACCTGCAGCGCAAGACCCACTGAAGCTAAGCAGGGTTGAGCCTGGTCAGTACCTGGATAGGAGACCTCCAGGGAAACTAGGTTGCTGCTGGAAGAGGTGTTAGAGAGGGCAGCAGGGGGTGCACATTCTGTGGTCTGTGTGGGTCTTAACACCCCAGTATAGTGATGGGAACACTATACTGTAAAAAAGTACAGTTCTTCGGATGAGACATAAAACTGAGGTCCTGACTCTCTGTGGTCATTTTGGTCAAAAAGGCGTCACCTCTGAATGCCAAATTCACCCAAAGGCCTCCTAACAATCCCCATATCTGTTGATTAGCTTCATCACTCAGTTTCCTCTCCACCGGTAAGCTGCTGTGTGGTGGGTGTTCATCACATCATCCAGTTGAATGCTGCGCACTGGTGGTGGACGAGATAATGTAAAGCGGTTTGAGTGCCTTGAAAAGCGCTATAGAAATGTCTTTGCCTTGCAGTATGTAGTGTCACTACAGGAGCTCAAACAGTCTTTGAATTGGACACTATTCTCTTACAGCTCTGCACTTACAGCCAGGGTGGCTGGCCATCAAAGGTTTTTGGAGAACTAGTTGCTTTTTCCAAGGTTTAAAATGAGCTGCGGTGTTTGGAACGGTGTTTGAGTGGCTGGTAGGCTTTGGACTGTGTTCTCAGAGTCCCTTCATGTGCATGAATTAGGAATGGTGCCCAAGGTCCACCTGGGCATAGTGAAGCTCAGACAGGGCTGGGTGTGGTGGCCACGAACAGATAGGAAGACTGAAACAACATTCGAGGACTGTTCAGGCTGCCTTGTGAGTGGCAAAGACAGGCCTCTCACCTCCACTACCCCTCCAGCCCTTAGCCTGGCCCTCTTGACCCTGGCAGGACTTTCAGCTGGATTTTTGTTGTGAGATTCATGGGGTGCCCCACAATCAGTGCTATCTAGTTGTAATTAATGACTTACACTCCAAATTACTTTAATTTACTGCTATGGGTTCTGTCACCTCCAAGGTTACTGTTGATTTTTTGGACTCTTTGTTTTTTCCACAGATAATCACAATAGACAAAGGCCCTCAGTCTAAAAAGCTTTTATTCTCTCTTACATCTGCTGTTTAACTAGGTTTATCTTTTCTCTTCCATCTCATCTCTTTTTTTCCTCTACCCTGGAGCGCTCTTTCTATTTTCCTCTTTTATCTTTAATTGTATTACTAATTGATTTAATTCTAATTTAGATGTAATTTAATTTCATCCCTACCAAATTTTGCTATACGTTTTGATCACAAAATATAGTCATTGCTGTTAATAGTGTTGACCATCTGTTTGATTACATGACATTAACTAACTGCTTTGATTTTACTCTACATCTCTGCCATATGGACGTCAACTTGAGATAGACAGACCACTGATAAGCTATTACTAAATATAATGTAGAAACTTGCATTTTCTGTAAAGCTGGTTTGCAGTAATTTGCACTGTGAAAAAAAAATCTATACAAATAAACCTGAATTGAATTTAACCTTTTGAGTGTAATTTTCCGTTCCGTGCCCCTGGGAGTACGGTCCCACATATGGGTTTTAGAACTATATATTTAGAGCTTGTAAAATACACAAAGATGTCAATGGAAGCAACAATAACAACTCATTCAAATTTCATTTGACGATGTGTTTTATTCATATCAAATAAATATAGTGTAAGTAACTATAAGGTTCACTCTAATCTTCACTCAGTTCACCGGCCACTTACTCTGCAGCGTGAACAAACATGGTGGCGCCCATCTCATGTTACAGATCCCGATAAAGATCATTTATAAAGGTATTTAAACGCTTACTTACATATATTTGTGAATATCAGACTGTTCATGATACGGTGAGCAAGTTTGTGAATATTTGAAACAAAAAAGGAAAAACAAAATAAAAGCGATCCATCCAGCGGTATTGTGTCACGTGACAAGCAAGATGCGTCGCCATGGAAAGGTTCTAAATAACAGTCGCCTAAAAAAACCTCACTCTCACTCAACTCACTCTCTTTAAACTCACCGCTGAAAAGATTAGTACTACTGAGTTAGTGATCTCTCCTGCAGGAGTGCTCTTTCTCTCTTCGATCTTTATGCTCGTAGTATGGTTTAATTGCATCACTACATCAGTGGTGATCTCTCCATCCACTGCCATAAGAGCTGTTTCTGTTTTTCTATATTTCCTCACTTCTGTAACAGTGAACTCTTCCTCTGCTCCAGCAGGAGTGCTCTTCCTCTTTTTCTGCCTTTTACTTTCTTCAGTGCCACAGCAGTAATCTCACATATTTATTTATGTCATTTAATCATTCATTCTGAATTATTGTTTACTCTATATTGTTTTTAAGGACGAGAAGATTCTAGACGCTTTTGGAAAATTATGAAACTAAATTTTGGACGACTCACTGTCATCCAAACATTTAAATTCTATCATCATTTACTCACCCTCAAGTAGTTAAAAAAATAAATCCAGGCTGTTTTGGTCACTATTGACTTCCATGGTATGAAAAACATACTAAGGGAGTCAATGGTGACCCAAAATAGCCTGGTTTTATTTCTTCAAAATATCTTCATTTGTGTTCAGCAAAATAAAGTGTATTCATCTGCTTTAGTCAGGAGGCCATCACATTCCAAAATATTCCCAGCTAGTAAAACATGTGTTAGATAGCAGTTTTTAGTAGGGCTGTAAACAAACATGCTGCTACTACAAATTGATTAGGGTTGTTTTATTAGAGTGAACTCTGTAGAAAAGCGGATCTGAAGGGCTAAAGGTGCCCTCCCCTTCCATAGACCATTTCATGGTTCTTGTCCCAATACCCACACTTTCAGTCTTGGCCACTAGAGAGCAGCATACACAAGACAGCAAGTTTGTGTGGCCCATTGGTCAACCACACATTCTGAATGAAAGCAGACCAGTGATGAGAAACAAGGAGCTGGTGCTGGTGTTGATTGGTTTGGAAAGACACATCATTGTTCTTGGAACAAACTATCAAACTCATTCAGTGCAGTAGCGCAGGAGTGAGTGTTTGTGCCCTCAAAATGGGTTCGGTTGGAGAACTGCTGTTTGCCTGGTGAGGATGTGCATGAAATATAAATGACAGTAACATGTTACAGTGTTTAGAAGACTAAATGTTTGTATTCATACAGAAAATGAACACAGGTCGTTAGATTGTGCTTTTATGTCAGTTGTGTCCTAAATGCTATACTTTACACAATGTACTCTTGTACTCTCATATCTAACTAGTGTATGAGCTTCATAAAGTTACTTTATAAGTCCCTCTGCATACGTTACATTATTATAGCTGCCAGCAAGAGCATGACGTGTCTAAGAATCCACACTTCATTTTATCAGAGGTTTTTATAATGCAGCTTTTCTTAATCAATGAAAAACCTGGCATTAAAGAGTGCATAGTCATTTTAAAACGTTGTACAATATAATTTAGAATGTATGCAAAAACTATAGCATTTACACAGAATACAGTTTGTAGAGTAGTTCTTTAGTTACTTCCTTGTTCGTCTTCAGTTTAGCCAATAAGAATTCTTGACTGGCTGGTAATATTAGCCAGCTAACTAACCAGCAACAATGATAACAATGCTAGAACAAGTTTCTAATATTTGTGGGCCAGTTTCTAAAAAAATGCATTTAGTACAACATCAATAATATAGGTAATATAAGTGCAATATGAGTAACTGGATCATTTGAATTATTTATGAATCTGTCCTGGGACTGCTTCCTTCATATCTTCAGATCTACGTCTGTAAAAACAAAACAACATGGGTTGCAGGGATGTTTCTTCCTCTCTGTGGAGCACTGAACTGGAGAAAAGGCATTTCAGTCTGCTGCTGCCTCTGACTGGAATAAGCTGCTCTCAGTAAAAGTTATTTGAAATCATTTGAAACATCTTGTTTCTTGTTATTTATGTATTTAAAGTTTACTTTTTATATGTTAGAATTAGATCATTTTCCTGATCAAATACAGGCTGGAATAATAATGATAATTATTAGTAGTAGTGGTATTATTTTGATAAGGATGATCATGATAAGAAATTAAAAACGCATCATTGGATTATTTATTATTATGAATGATCACAGATGTGTGTGATTTATTCAGTCATCAAAAGCTCCCTTCAGTCAGGTAACCAAACATTTGTTGACTTATTTATAGATCAACACATTTTTATTTGAAACACTGTTTCTCAAAAACAAACTGAACCGAACTTTAGAATGATAAAACACATCGAAGTATGTTGTTATGACTGACTTTAAAGAAATACTTGATGCATCTGTGTACTGAACAAGCCTGAGAGTGCAGAATCAGACACTTTAACCATTACAGCCGGGTCATTAGCTCTCAGGAGACTGCTTACTGAACCAAAGAACTAGTTTGAAATAAACGAATCAACTGAATGAGCTGCTAAATATCGAGCTTTCCAAAGAGTCTGGAGTAAGCGGACACCTGCACATGTGAGCCTGAGGTGCATTCTCTCTTAAAGTTGTCCAAACGCATAGCCAATCAAAAATGAAGTTTTGCTATATTTCTGGTAGGACATTTACAAAATCTTTACTTAATATCCTGATTTTTGGCATAAATTAAAAATTGGCAATTTTGACCCATAAAATGTATTGTTGACTATTGCTACAAATATCCCCGTGCCGAGCTGCGTAAGACGTCTTATGGTCCAGGCTCACGAATGTTCAGACAGGAGCAGTGGCATTATAGTTTCTTGTTTACTTCCTTGGAATGCTCTTCAGAGCTTCAGTCATCTTAGCTCCGCACATTCACTGTTACCTGATGTTTGGGAACAAGCTTGATGAACCCAGCTGTCCCTATAACTGAAGTCTGCTTCTGTAGCATGTACACCAGACAGCCAACATCTCGAGTGAGTGGGCGGGAGAGACCGGGTGAGGGGGCGTCGTGACGCCGGACCGGTGCCTAAAGACGTCACAGAACGACGCGTCAGGACAATTCAATCCCACGGAGATATAAAGTCAAACTCCTCAAAGAGCTGTCCCCGTGATTATGCACTTGTGCAAAAGAGCTTGATTAGTATTTTCGGTGCCATCTGTCCACAGACATAAATGTGGAGAGTGTGACGCTGCAGCGCCCCCGCCCTCATGCGCGCGCTCTCCCGCAAATAAACCGCTGTGAGTCATCCGAGTACTTCTGCTCATCCATTCACAGATACACGCCAGTAGCTTCCAGAAAAGACACACACACACACACACACACTTCCTAATGCATAATGCCTTTTGATGCATTTAAACGCGTAGAGTACATTTTGCCTGAATAGCATCCTTTTCTGATCACCAGCTGTTAACAGATCAAGTGTGTTAAAGTTCTGATCGGCCAAAAGCAATTCAGACAGGACATTCCTAAATCACCGGATGCGTGATGTAAACGTTATAAACAAAACAGTGCGTTTTTTACGAGTGCGTAAGAATGATTTGTGCAGTCGATTTAATAGTAAACATGGTGTCGTCATCACTTCGCAATCCTAAATGTATCCACTTACTGTCTCCATTCAAAAGAGTTGCGTTACTAGTGCGATATCATTCGAGGGTTTTCAAACTTTGCCAATGAAAAGATGCACCGTGGAGATTCAAAACTTGACACATCGACGATTATTTATCTAGTCCTGTGTTAGAACGAGTCCAAGTGCGCACACTTGTTCAACTCACCGCTGGATGAGCAGAATCGTTGTAGTGGCGGCGCGTCAGGGCTGGTCTGCAGGGGTGCTCCGACAGTGATCTGGTCGTTGGCTCAGTCGTTTAGGGTTCATTAGGCTGTACTCCGAAGCTGGGCAGTGCTGCGGGAGCCGGTCGCTGTTCAGGCGGATCGCGGCTCTCAAACTCTTAAATAACCCACACCTTCTGCTCTCTCAGAGCAGCAGCTTAAAGCAGTTTCCATGGCGACCTGGCGTCAGAGTTTTGAGGTAGTCCACGTAGCGCGAGTCACAACAATGGCACGCATCAGAAGCGCGCGCTACGAGAGCTAACAGGTGTCAAGTGCGCGCTCATGGATGTGTGCCTGATGTGTTATTGCGCGACAACTGCATTCGAGACAGCCTGTCTCATCTAAAAAAGGCACATTAAATAAAAGCAGGTGAGCGTCATTAAAGGCCTGAGAAAAATATTTTATAATAGGCCTACTTATTATAAATTACAAGTGAATGATAATTACTCAAGCCTCGATGACTTGGGCACATCTAGAGATGATTTACATGTAAATATAATGTTCAGGGAATTTGGAGGAGAAGGCGATATTTGTGCGCAATTCGTAAGACCCACACAGCCTCTGATTATACTGCAATAAAATAACTTTCCCACTTTATTTTACTTAAGCTAAAATATGAACGATCACTGCCTCGAATGTAGTTTGATAAGAATGACGCCGTCTCGCGCAGATGCGCTTTCCCGGCAGTGAGCTCAGATGCTCTGCAGTGCTATGTTATATCAGCCGGTTAGTGACTCATCCCTCTCCGGCTCTCATGATGTAGAGACGCAAAAGCAAGCATCAATCAACCCCTCCCTCCTGCACACGTCAGGGTAGATCTCTGCAGTAAAGCCTGGACAGACTTGTCATTACACACCCCTCACTGGAACTCCGCTTTAGTTACATTTCTGTGCATATGGACATACCTGACCAAATAAAGTGTGAAGATTATACCGTTTTTTATTGTTGTTGTTTTTTTTTTTTTATCTTTGTTTTTAGAAAACGTATATATATATATATTCTTTCTTTCTTTCTTTTGCCTCAGGTTAGTATTCTTTACAGGTCTATGGCTCAGCTACGTTTTACTGGACGCTGTGCGCGTTTCAAACAAGCTGGGCTCTCTGTAGATGATGACAATTTGCGAATTTCCATAAATAAATCCGACGTCACTACGCTCGTACCGAAACGGACCCCAGCTCAGTACATTAGAGGTGTCTTGTTGGCGCTTGGGCTTTCGCTCAGCTGCGGCCAAAGGCGTGTGACGTCACGGACGACGACGCCGTCGGTGACGCGGATGGTACGTAGCTATCCTCCGGGTTTTGCTCGATGAAGGCAAAACAAGCGTCCAGAATTAAAGATAAAGCAAGTAATTGCAATCGAGGAAGCTCGGCTCGGTTATTATGAGAATAACAGTGAGAGGGCATCAGTCTGTGTGAATGGGGGGTCTAAAAATATTAGAAAGCTGCCATTAAAATACCATCTCTTTTAAGTTGTAAGTCCTCAGCTCCCTCAAGCTTTTGTTTAATAATTATTTAAATAACTGATTTAGAGAAAAGGCCTATTATTTTGTATGATTGGTCTTGTTCTGCACAAACATAGTCATAACCAAAATATTGTAAAATATATAGTAGGTTCTTCCATATGAAAAGCATAATAGCGATGCATAATCTATAAATATTCTATAGCAGTTTAGGTAAAAACTTTATTTATGAAAAATGTATCAAAATCTTATTTCATTAAAGCAGTGTATATTTAATGGAACATGCACAAAGGAGCATCCCTTCGAAGTTGTATAAACATAAATGTATGTAGCCTATATTAATACATAAATGACACTTTTTTTCAATGCACATTTTCTTTAAGCTCATTGAAGAACACATTCCCTGCTCAAAGAAGACCAGTGTTGTGTTTCTGAGGCACTGGATCTGCTGCAAGATACTGATAGACAGTATCCAGAACACAGTACAGTAATATTGGGTTTCAATATAACTATGTCATAAAATGAACATTTTGGAAATCTGATGCATTGAAGCTGGTTTGAAAGGCTTACTTATACTAACGACATGGTCTTCATTGTTCTTTTTACATTGTTATAATCAAGCTCCCTTTTTTTGGCTTCTAGCTCTATCAAACTCTATCTATATTAAACTCTAATAATCATTACAATCATTGATACTGTATATTTGTGGTAACGTGCTATTAAAAGTCGCGTTAGCACTTTATTTAACTGTCCCGTTCCTCTTGTAGAGTACATACTACATAGGTATTATATTAATAACTAGGTAATAACTATACTAACCCCAAAACTACCCCTATACCTAACCCTACCCCATTCAGTTACATTACAGTGCTTTTTTTTATTTGTGTGTTTTTATATTTGTTTCAGTGAATCTGTGAATTAGCTCTTTGAGTGATTGTAATGATAATCGAAGAATGAAAAGATTAAAAAGTTCCTGAAAAGGACAAAAATGTCCAAAAGGTTGCACAAGCGCTCAGTTTCAGTGATTGCATTGTATGTTTGTTGTTTCCTGATAAATTACTGTCACTACACTATCCACCTGAAGAGTCCAGGCACTCTTCTGAAATGCCCAGCTGGGGGCGCTGTAGCAGTGATTCTGCTCAATCCAGATGCTGTGGTGGCAATGGTCTGCTTACTTGTTAGACCCATGGTTCATGAAATCATCCAGCCATTATTTGTCATAATAACATTATGGGATGCAATTCGTTACAGTCATGGGTATTTCAAGGTCATTAATAAACAACGTCTCAAATTATTTTGTGTCATGATTTATTCATTATACTACTTAGAAATAAAAAACATCAACATATAAAGAAATATTCAGATATTCATTTGTATTTTTTAGTGTCAGGATTGTGCCTGTCCCTGTGTCTTGTGTCTTGTGTGGTGTCAGTACATGGTTTTGTACGTGCTTCCCTAGTCCGTCGTTTGCACACCTTCTCGTTAGCCTTGTTGAGTCCTTGTCCAGTAGATTGTGTTCACCTGTCCCTCATGTGCTTTCCTCCCTATGTATAGTGCTACTTGCTCAATTGTCTTTGCTGGTTGGTTCTGTCATTCACTCGTCCATCATGACCACTCTGTTTTTGTCATTTTCCCCTCTCTGCCTCTCTCACCCCTTCTGTCACGGTCTTGGAATGCTTGGTAATATTTAAAAAAATCTAGATAATATATATTGACAGTACATCAGTACAACAGTACAGTGTACATGGATGGAATGAAGTGGATGTGTAATGTTTTATGATTTGAAACTTTTTTCACTTGAATAAAATCAAGGAAGACTGTTTATGTAGTAGTGGCAGTTGACAAATAAAAAACAATTTTTCGAGTGATTTTACATGATTTACAAGTCAATGCAAAGACGCGATTAGACATCCTGCGGCGCGAACCGCGCAAATTGAAAAATCTGAACTTTGGCGCAAACTTTGCTCTAGTGTACCGGGTGCCGCCTGGCCCTTCTCTGTTGTACGCGAATGAAGCGAGTAAACTCAAAATGTTCACGCGTCTAACTACGCGCAAATAGCGCGATTTATTTATTTAAAGTAACACATAGCATGAGAGAGGTTTATCTTCAATGTTAGAGGTTGTTTTCTGTCACACCACTGGACACATTGATAAGTCATATCCAATATGCCTATATTTGCAAGCATGCACTGTATTTAGCATAAGTGAAATAACTCATGTTTTCAGTGCAAAACAACGCCATAGAAGGTTGTTACACACATTATTTATCACTGATATATTCATTTAACTTAATTTCTTAACATTAACATCATAAGACAGTGCATTATCCAATAATACGACTGAAAACACAATATCCATGTTTTCTATGACTTCATGAGTTTGGGAATCCTGTTTAGTCAAATTATTATAATTTTTTTTACAATACCAGTGTAACATCCACACCAGGCCCCACCCTCACAGACACGCTGGGCTTCACTCTCAATCACCTGGATTACGTCACCTGAACCCAATCATGACACTCATCAAACACTCCTTAAAAACCCACACCGCACAGCACTCCTGATCCGGAAGTGGACTCAACCTACACTCTTGTACTTTCATCTGCTCCTTACCTGTTCCTACAGAAGGCTACAGAAGGAATCCTCTCCTCATTCTTTAGTTCAGTTATCATACCCAGTCCTGGATGAATTTAAGTTGGCTCACCTTTGTTTGATCTGCATTCTGTTGAATGTACTTTTATACCTCCTGAGTCCGTCTGCTTCGTTACAACCAGTACTTTGTGACACACAGATTACACAAGATACTTTAAATATGATGAAGCAGCTTCAGTGATTTTTCTTACACTGTCTACCCTCAGTAAAGAGACCTGAATCTATGAGCTGGTCCCCTTCAGGGGCCTGAGCCACCTTGAGCCGGGGACATTCTTCAGCTTTTATACGTCTAGAGAGAGAATTGGTGAGATATGGTGAACTAGTGTATGGTTCAGAATGGTGATGTTAAGTTTATTAGTTTAGTAATTCTGATGTGCAGATGGGAAATGATGTACACTAATTTATGCAATGCTTTTCATAACACCCAATGTTTCAAAGTGGCTTTACAGGAAGTCAGGCTGTTATGTCTATGCCTTAATTCCCTGCACTAAAATACTTTGATATATATATATATATATATATACACAGATGCTATCCTCCAGATGTAAATCTAACTCTGTTGTATTTTTCCATCAGCTCTGTGAGTGGAGCAAACACCTGAGCATTCAAAGGCAGGCAAGATATTATCAAATTCTGGTCTGTTTTGTTCTGACCAAGAGTTAGCATTTCTCCAAAGGTATTAATGAAAATGTGATCAGTTTGCTTTATTTTATTCTTTGGTGGTCTCACCAAGAGACATATGAATATGAAATGTGCAAATGCACACGATGGAAAAGGGTTCTCTCGACTCAGCAAACCAGTTTTTCATTTGGTTTTACTGACACATTTTCTTTTATGTTATTAAATGCATGCATTTTATTTTTTGCCTTTTTCGTATTTAGTCTTATTTTATTACAGTCAAATCCACTGTAACAAAAATTGATATACAGCTTTATATACAAATCCGAGGAGCTGAAATCAGTTATTCCTCCCTTTGTTCCAGCTCCTCTACAGGAAACAGATGAAAATCAAGCATCCCATCTAGGACAGAAGTTGTCTTTTGCAGGCCATGTCTTCATCACACTTAAGTGCTCTTGTTGTATTTCTCCTGGCTCCTCTGTCAGTGACCGAGGCATGAGCTGCTGCCTTGAGTTCATTAACTGTGCTATATAATGTTCAGTTGTGCAAAAGTAGCGATTCTGAAGCTAAATTATATTACGTAATTCAGTCTTGGCATTAGTATAATTCAGTATGTGTTTTTCAAAATGTCGATCAGAATAAATAAATAAATAAATACATACAGTACAACATATAAAGATAATAAGGATTATTTTGGCAAAATGTTGCAGATTAAGAAATCGTTATCATTTTAAAATCTAAAGTCAGGTTATTTTAATATAATGCTTTTGTTTTGTTTTCATTTTTTTTTTAATTTATTTAATATGTTCTATTTTTAAAACGAACATTTTGAATTGATTTAAAATGTTTACTTCGTCAGGATAAGGATTTTTATTTATTGTTTTTTTTTTTAATGTATTTCAGGTTTTTTTTATTTAGATTTGATCTAATCCAAGCCAAATCCTATCAACTTTCTTTACTTGCTGGGCCTTGAGGGTGGACCTCAGGAATAAAACTTACTAAAACTGACTGTTTTCTTAAAACAGCCGTCTCTATTCTTTTATGAATTGTATCTATTTGTATTCTTTTTATATATAATACAATTAACAGAATCCCATTATCCCAGAAAAAATACAAATGTGACCTCACACTGACTGCTTTAGGTGCTGAGGTCTGGATCTGGTGATCTGGATGAGTCTATGTCTGTATCAGGGTGATCCAGCAGAAACATGACCTGATCCTGGACAGCGGAACCAGATCAGCTCTTGAACGGCTGGGCCTGGGCTTGGTGTGATCAGAGCACTTCTTCTCACTTCACAGGCATGTTGGCCAGAAGGATTTCACCTCACTTAATCTTTGCTTATAATTGTGACTACGTACTATTATTTTTATTTTCTCTTTAGAAGGAAAACTGTCCGCACCGTGGCTGTGAAGGCTCTGCATATTTAATGCTTGAGGCAGCGTGGACAAGCTGTGTGTGATTCTGTTATACTTCCTAACCAAGTGTTTGTGCTGTCTGATGATACAGCTGTCCTGCTGGCAGATGGTTTGAATCCTCATGTTCCTGTTGAAGCACTGAATTTTCTCCAGGCTGACGGCTCAGGAAGCGGGGAGCATTGGTTCTGCTTGATCTGCCGGGGCATGTGTGTCCAATCAGAGCAGTAAAGTCTCTCCATCATTCACACACCAACCGTCCTCTGCCTGAGCCAGTGTTTCCTCACATATGTGCTAATGCTTCTAATTTGTTTTTATTGCGTTTTGCAGCTGGCCTTATCACTTTCCCGCTTTCAGTACTAGTATTCGTCCAGCTCTTGTGTCTCAGAGAAAACCAATAACGCAGGCTTCATTCAAACCAAAGAGACTTCTAAAACAAAACAAACGGTATTTATATGATGGGAAGATGTTGGCCATTAAATATTTATATGCTATGATATCATATAAGCAATACTAATCAGTGCTGTTTTTTGAGTTAAACACAATTTAAATGTGGTTTTATACAACAGTTCAGTATGTAAGTATTTAGGTAACCCTTTATATTGACGGTCCCTTCTGAACAGTCGGTCTATAATAGGCACCTTTACACAAACATGTCAACTAACTCTCACTAGAGTATATCTGATTCATACCTGATAACTCTCTCTTTATAGAGATAGTCTCCCCACAGACACTACTGACTACAAGTCACTTGCAAATACATGTCAACTTATTCTAACCCTAACCCTACCTAAATCTTGAATTTTATTTCTCAGAATTGTGAGATATATACGCAATGTGGCAAGTTATGAAGTCAAAATTGCTTAATATAAACTGTGTGACGTGAGATATAAAGTCATGATTGGGAGATATAAACTCGCAATAAACTAAGAACAATTTTTTTTTTTTTTTCACTCAGAATTGGACTTTGTAACTTGCAAATGAGACTTTATATCTCACAGTTGTGAGTCATAAAGTCAGAATTCAGGGATATAAAGTTGCAATTCTGACAAATTTTCAATATGTGATCCAGTCCAAGTCAAAATCCAATCAGATTACTTTTAAACAAACTGGCCTCAGATGATTCTGGTCCAGATTTAACTTAAAGAAGTGGGCCATGATGATCCTCCTGCCTAAACCCACGCCATGATAACATTTCACTATAAATGTCACGTGAAAACAATTGGATAAATTGCATAAAAAACATCTACGTCATATTTTTCTTTCTTTCTTAAATAGCGGTTTGTAAATGTGTTTTTTTCTTTTTTTCTCTCTCTAATAATGCCACAATGCAAAAATAAATGAAAAAAATTATAATGATTAACAAAAGATAACAGGTTCAGCATTGCATGAAAGGACTGTGTGTGTGTGTGTGGTGAGGGGGGTTAAGGCACACATATGGAAAGTTGCTTGGCAGGTTGCAGTTAGTCACACTCCTGCGTCTCTAATTGAATTAGCGTTGACAGCTCACCACGGGCCAAGCCGGGGACTCTAAACACTCAGGAGCCGAGGCGGGAGGGACATGTGCCCTGAAATCAATTACCTGTACAGGGGCCCGGGGCAGAGGATCCACGCTGAACACATCCTGAACATCAGCTCTCAGACAGACAGCAGCATCTGCAGGCACCTGACCCACTCCAGCTTCAAAGAGCCGGGCTCTAAATCACCTGTTTGGCTTGGCCACCTGATCCTGAGGCCAGGCAGTGACGCACGGGTCAGATGGATCAGATGGAGAAGTGTCACACACAGGAAGCTAACAGGCACTCCAGCAGAAAATTACCATCCTTTTATCCACAGCATTTCAATATGACAAACAATACTAATACTGTCTACATCATTCAACACTAGATGATAGTCCACTTTAGATATTTAACTAACAGTAAGTACCTTTGTAACTCCATGTCAACTAGCAGTCATTAGAGTATTAGTAGACTGTCTGATTAATATCCTCTGGCTGTATGTCAACTTATTCTACCTAACCTAAACCTACACTAACTAGTCTACTCTGAGAGTTAGTAGACATGTAGCTGCAAATAATAAGAATTAGCTGACATGTACTTACAAAGTTTAATTATAGTTAGTAGAATAATTAAAGCAGAATATCAAAATAAAATATGAGCCACTAAATTTGTCTGTACTGTACTATACTATTGACATTATTTGATAACTAGCTTTGGTCTCCAGTATCCTAGATCAAATTTAGTTTTTTATTTCTTGTCACAGTTGCCTTTCAAGGTTAGGGATTAAAAGATGTACAATGTGCTGTGTAAAATATGATTTGATATGATCATTATTCTCCACTGCTTTTAAATGTTAAAAATGCTGAAATTTGTCGAACAACACAACAGTTTCTAATTCAGACAGGTTTTACTGTCATCGAGGTCGAAGTGTCAAAGCTGCTATTCAACTACACGCAACTAGATTAATTCATATTATAGTTGTATAGGCTCACAGTGTACTACATCCTGTGAGAGTAACACTTTAGAGTACTGTTCCATCAATAATGAGTAACTACACAAGAACAAATGACCAACGCAACATTAAGACTCTAGTAACTAATGAGAAACTCATTATAGTGTATATATATATATATATATATATATATATAATACAGTAGTTCACTAATAGCTAATTGTTGACTCTACTACTTTTTATACCTTTCTTAGAACTACTAAGAAGTACAGTATACTAGTCCATAATTGATATGATTAATACATAATTAATTCTAATGTGGCTATATACTTCACAAGTAATGACTCAAATATTACCAAAGTGAGTCACACATTATATTAGGGGACCTTAACTACTACGTACTTACATAAAAAATAAGTACAATTATTGTGTTCATGTTGTATTGCTACTAACTCTGAGAGTTAGACCTGTAGCTGCATGAGAATTAGTAACCATGCAGTTACAAAGGTACTTATAGTTAGTAGAGTGTCCAAAGTGGACTATCAAATTATTTTTATTTTTTTTGTATACCATACCTACCATAAAAATAATAATATTCACAATAATGATAAGAAATGGTTAAATAATGGTTAAACTTGTATTCGTTTTAAAACTGAGTCTTGTGTAAATTTGTCCATTCTTTTCCAAATATGCAGAATGTAAACAGCATCAAAGATATTATTAATCTCATGGAATATAAATACAACAGAATCAACAGGTTAATTCCACAAATTTAATGTTTCAATAAAGATTCGAGTTGTTCATACAACAATGGTAGTATTCACAAACTGTCAGTATTTACATTTCAGTTTCTGTGTAGAAGTAAGTGAATGTAGGAGTGCTCCTGAGATCATGCTGTATCTGGAACGAGGAGAGGAGATCAGGGGCATTTAGCGAACAGACTCTCAGCACGAGCCAGTTTTAGATGAGGAGTAACAGTAGAGAAGCAGGGGAATCTGTAGCTATAGGGAGACACAAAGCCTGGCTCTCTGTTGTCTTTCTGAGCGTCATAGTCTCCAGGGGTCCATCCAGCTGAAGCACTTCTGAAGCTAGAGTCCTGGAGCCAGCTGTCTCCTTTCTTTACCTGGAGAGCCGCTACGAAGGGCAGGTCTAACACGGGTCGGAGTCCAGCGTAAGTGCCGAGTCTGCCCAGACAGATGCTGCAGAAGGCTCTGTATGAGAGAACACTGCTGCAGCACGCAGGGTTTGAGAACATGATGGGGAGAGCTGCTGGAGAGAAGCACTGCCCTGAGGAGGTCACACCACAGCCTGCTGGAGCTCCAGAACATCTGTCTGCACTCACATAAAATCACTGCATGTAATGGAAACTACAGTTAATCAACATTTTAGCTGAAATAATAAGAAAATTAAACATACCCTGTAGCTCCATAGCAAAAGATCTGAAGTCCAGGTTCAAAGGACTCTGCCATGCGTACGACTCCAGCATCCCATCAGGCATGCTTCTAAAACACATCGCAGAAGATATCTGAGACGGTGAGATATCAGAAATCTGCGATATCATCATAAAATCATCTATTGTGTTCATTTCAGATTATTTACATACTTTAAAGAGTATGTAAAGAGCTTTGAAAACATGTCGTAGTTCATACAGACAGTAACTTTCATTACCCATTTCGTTCCCTGAAGCCCTTGGCAAAAGGATTCCTGTCGATCTTCAGTTTTGTTATCTTAAAGGTAGAAGAAAATACACAATCAGTCAAACATATATATTTCTATATATAAACTTATACATCTATATTTATGGAAGCCATCACTATAAAACTGAAAAATGTAATCGCAACTTTTAAACTCACAATTCTGCCTTTTTTATTTTGTGTACTTGGAAGTTTACATAGACAAAACATTGGTCAAGTATGCATAACATACAAGGAATTTACTGCCGGTTGAAGGCGTCCCACAATCAATCACACCCCAAGAAAGAAGAAAGGAAAAAAAAAAAGTCTTGCACTTGTAAAGTGTCACAGACTATCCTCAAAGGCCATTTCTTGACTCTTAACAAGTGCAAGACTTGAGGAGAACTAGTTTCAATTATGCGTTCTGCCATGCTTAATGTGTCTGGGCAGAAGAACTGTACCAAACAATAAATGAAGAACACAACACAGAGAGCTCCACTAGACAGATCAGATGTCTTTAACTGATGGAGGAAATAGATCCTCTGCTGAAGAATATCTGGTATAATAGTATTAAAAGCTGTACTAAAATCTACAAAAAGAATACGAGCATAAGACCAAATGCAGATCTATATTCAGTGCATCTTCCACAGATCTATTAGGCCTATATGCAAACTGGAACGGATGACTTTCAGATGAACTAATACCAGCCTCTCAAAACATTTCATAGCCACAGAGGTTAAAGCAACTGGTCTATAGTCATTTAGGCTTGGGATGTGAACTTTTTAGGAACCGGTATGATCTCAGAACATTTGCTCTCGGTCTTAATGATGTATTAAAGATCTGAGTAAAAATAGGGGCCACCTGACCTGCACAGCATTTCTGACAAGAAGGAGACACTTTATCAGGGCCAGACGATTTCCTTGCATTCTGACTTTTGAAAAGCCTTCTAACATCATCCTCACAAACTGAAATCTGACTTTTTCTTCTCAGAATTATGGGATATAAACTTGCAATTGTGAGTTACAAAATAAAACAGTTCTGAGAAATAACTCACATCTGCAAGTTTATATCTTGCAATTCTGACTACATAACAAGCATAGTGAGATATAAAGTCAGAATTGTATATCAACAATCTCTTTCTTCTGACAAAAAGTCACAATTATGAGAAATTATTATCATATGCTTAAAATCAGAATGACCTGCCATAGCATTACATGTTCCAGGTTTTATAGTATACTCTGTAGAATGGAACGTGTGTAAAAGAACAATAATAATACATACTAATCTGCACTCTACATCCCAATCAGTCTAATTTAGACATACATTTTACTCAGATTTCAGTATGCTCCAAGACTTTTGGACCCCAAATGTAAAATTTTCCAGCATGAACACAGAACAGTGTACTGTTAATGTGATCTAAACTGCAGAGCTGAATGACCTGTTGGTTCTGGTAGGCTGTGACAGTAGTGAACTGAGTCTCAGAGAAGGAGAAGCTGTAGACGCCATCCGCCGGCAGAGACCGCAGAGTCTGGGACAGGCCTTCACAAACTCTGTGCTGAATAACATGTATGCGGGGCCTGTACTTGTGCATGGACTTCAGGATTATCTGAATTACAAACCACATTGGACACATTTAGTTTATATATAACTGTTATTGTTAATTGCGTTTGTGTAGAGGTACAGTAGTCATGTAAAAGAATGGAACTCACATGGCCTTTGTCATCCATCTCATTGTTGGTGAGTTTGACACGATCAAAGCTGATGAGTTGTCTCATCCAGGTCTGTCCTGAAGATGGCGAGTCCGGGTGGACACACAGACGAGAAGGGACGCAAGACTGATCCGTGTTTCCAGACACCATCCACTGAGAGCTGTGGTACACATACCTGACACAACAATCACTCAGATTTCTAGTCTGTTACATCTTCTCCCCAATACACGATTAAGGAATCTGAAGCAAGTGCATGTCATTACTTAATAAAAAAAAAACTAACTGCATTTATTTGAGATGAGATTTTATTAAATTTCAGGTATTAATCTTTGACTTTTTTCCTCATTCATTAATTGAATTGTTTGTTTGTAAATCAGTTCAGACTGAAGGACCTGTATCTGTTTGAGTCCACAGGTATGATGTCCATGGCAAAGGAGTATTGCTGGTCAGGATCCAGATTGTGTACTTTGACTCGGACAGAAGGGAACATTCTCCTGAGATGATGGGTACAGTCAACATGCACATTATTACATCCTTACTGCCGTAGGCTAGCTGAAGTAAACGTATTGAATAGTATATTGAATAGTTATCATAGGCCTACATCTAATATTTGTTTGACATTAGTTTTTGGATTTTGGACCATACATTTGCTGATTTTGTAAATGATTAAAGAGAAAAATTGGGTATTGTTCGATAAACAAGAATCACATACTAACAGACTGTTGTTCTGAACAGAACAAACTCACACAGAAATGGATGCATCATTTTACTATAATCAAGCCTTAAAGGTCACAAAACACAGCAAACACAAATGTAGGCTAATATTAATGTTAAATTGTGATTACCTCCCAGCTTTGGTAATGATCATCTCTGTGCCGATCTCATGAAACCTCTTCCACAGGTCAGATCCTTGAAGATCTACTCCAACTTCTCTTACTCCTTCACATTCTGCTCCTGCAGGTCTGCTGGACTTCTGGTCGTTTTGTTGATCTTCACAAGCCATCAAAAAAATTATATAAAATCAAATCAAGTTTATTTATATAGCACGTTTAAAAACAAACAATTTTGACCAAAGTGCTTTACAAAGGCAAAATTAAAAGGCAATGCACATACATAACAAGATTTAGGTTAAGGAACATTAAATGCCTTAGAAAAGAAATAAGTTTTCAAGGCAGACTTAAAAAGTTTTATCTAGATTATATAAATGGTAAGGCAACACAAATACTTAAAAGTGATATTCAGTTATCCTACTCTTACCCTGTGTCTTGATGAATGTTGATGTCGGTGCGTCTCTGTCATAATCACAGATGCACTGCAACTTCTCATTATTCATTTTTTCCACCTTCATCTTCTTGAAACTTTCTCCTGAAGCATCCGTGGAGAGAGCCTGCATTCTGAGCAGAGATCAGATGAAGAGACAAGGGTCTGTCAGCAACACACACATCTTTCCCTGCTCTCCTCTGAGTGGGCTTGTGTTCATGTTTCATCTCTCCATTGCTCGTCCTCTTAACTCCTCGTTTGCCGATGGGAAGGAGATGCTCTTGTTTGCAAGCTTACTGTCACCAATAGGATCTTAGAGGACAAAGTGAAAGAATTATTGCTATTATTATTTTTATATAAACGTTATAATATATTTTATGTAAACGTTACAACAAGGCAGATATTTAACAACCATATAATATTAATCTGATCGTTAAATTATTAATGACTAGAAAACAAATTTTCTTATTAAAAAATAAGAAAAACCTGTTGATCAGCAGTGCTGAGTATTCTGATTACCTTTTTTTATCTGACTTGTTTTAAACTTAAATGTTCCATATTTATAAAACAGCAAAGAGGAAGAACATTCAATTATATACATTTATTTATTTATTTTATCAACACAATTTGCATTAAACATTACTTTACACCAGGGTTTCTCTGTCGAGCTTTGAGCTGTTTCTTGGCTGTAGTTGTATTTGTGTTGTGTTGGGTGCGTGGCTTCTGTCTCCAGCCCCGTGTTTTCTGCTTGTTGGCTCATGTTCTTTCACACCTGTTTCTTGTTCTCCTCGTTATCTTCTTCTTAATTGCTCCCCATGTTTTTTTGTCTTTTGTTAGACTGTTGTGGTTATACCATGTTTCTGACTGCCATAGGTTGTTTGTAATCTGTCTTGTGTTGTTTCGTTCAGGCTGTAGTGCTCATAGCTGCCAGTTTGTATTTTCTGCACTCTTCTGTACTCTCAAGGGAATTTATCTCAGTGTCTTCCATTCCTCAAGCTCTACGGACTCTCATCTCTCAACCACAACTCAGGAAGCGGACGCGTTGAATGCCTGAGTGGCTGAACTCCTCACACAGGCCGATGATCTTCAGTGGGAGGCTGCTAACATGGCTCTTGTCCTCTGCACTGGTTTGACAATCTACCAGTTTATGATGGTGATCCAAATGCCTGTCAAGCTTTTCTATCCCAGTGTGCTCCGGTGATTGCACCACAGCCTCAATGTTATGCCACAGAAAATTGGGGAATTGCCTTGGAATTCATAACCGATTAGCCCAGGGAGATCAGTCGGTGATTCAGTTGTCTCATCTGATTTAGAATAATTCTGTCACCGATTATGCACCAATATATAAACAGTTCCAGACTTCAGCGGCTACACCTGGAATGAGGGTACGCTACAAGGGATCTGGATCATACCATCGTCAAAGAATTAGCAGCTGTGGATCCACCCCCGGGGTTGGACGATCTGATTAATCCTCTCCAAGTGGAGGGTCGTCTCAACCACTGCCATCAGTGCTGCTCCATGGCACCACCATGGAATCTCCTTTTCCAGATACTGCAAATTCACAGCAGCCAATCTTTGATGAACACCGAAGCAGAAACAGAAGTTCTTAACCCAGGGATTATGCTTATACTGTGGCAAGGCTGGCCATTTTGTCTTTCAGTACCCATTAAGAGCCAAGGCCCATCAGTGAGACGGAAAGTCCACCCTTATCCGTTCAAGCTCTTCAGCCACGTGCATCATCTCACCTTCCAGGGGTATTCACACACTGGTCAAGCCCTCCTGGATTCGGGGGAACTCAGGGGAATTTCCTGGATTCAGCCTCAGCTCACAAATAGAACATCCCAATCATCCCCCTTTCTAGGCACATTACAGCGTTGGTATATAAATCTGTTTTAGCTTGGAGTCTGTCCTGTGTCCATGCTTGGGTGCTGCGTTGTATACATTTTTAAAAAGTGGTTAAATTCATTCCCCTGCACAAATTGCCATATACTGTACCTGGGAAACCATTCAGCTCATGGTGGATCAGATAGGAGTCCTTAGTTTACCTTCCAGTTTTGGAAAGAATTTTGTAAATGTATTGGGCCCTCTGTGAGTCTGTCTTCAGGTTTTGGCTTCGGTGCCAACAGCTCTCTTGGACCGATTATTAGTAATTGGCCATTCTATTGTATGGAATGTGAAAATAGAGACACCAGCCACCATAGTGTTCCTAAATGTAAATTCAGTAAGATTGTTATTCACGTTTGTTATTGTAATAATGTTCGACTACGCCAGTCGGAGATCACTAAAAATAATAATAATAAAGAGGTGTGTGAACTTGCAAATACGATGTCAGACACTGTAATATGCTATGGTCCCCTCCCTGCTTACCAGGGTGATGAGATACACAGCAGACTGCTGGGTCTCAGTGGCTGGATGTCTAAGTGGTGCCTGCAAAATAGCATAGGTTTTATAGAGAATTGGACGAGTTTTTGGGGCAGACCTGAACTGTTTAAAAGAGAAAGTCTTCATCCTTCTTGGGAAGTTGCCGCTCTTCTCTCTAGAAATATGGCACATAGTCTTAGATCTCAAACATGACTAACTGGTCAAGGTCAGGATGCAGACAGACTGGCTAAACCGACCGTCTGCTAGTCGGCTCTTGTCACTGCAGTCAGTTAATGTTCAGCACATAGTAACTTCTTCACCAAGATATTACACTATGGAGAGTGTGTCTGTTCCCCGAACTAGAAAATACAAAAAATATCCCAATCAAATTAAGAGTAACAATTTAATTGATATTAAAAAAATAAAAACAAATGATTAAGCTCGGATTACAGAATATTAGGTCCCTTTCTACTAAATAATTCTACTAAGTAATTTTTTAATTTTTTTCTACACCCCAGGATTACAGCTATAAAAATGGTTACTGTATATGTCACAATCTCGTCTGGACTACTGCTGGCCTTTGTCGCAACCCCGCTTCTCAGCGGACAAAGGCAAGGCAGGCAAGGAGCACGGTGATCAAACATTTAATTAAACAACACAAGACAAGCTGAACAAATTCACATGGGTCTGTGCAGACATGAAACAATACAGCCAGACATTAAGAAACTTCAAAACATCATCAACGACGGACACTGAGAACTGAAAAGAACATGGTTAAATACAGAGACTGATTGACAATGAAACACGGGACACCTAGGAACACAGCTGGGACATGATCAGACACTAATGACAGGGGTGTGGTTACAATGACAAGGGAACACGAGGAAGCAAGCATGAAAATAAACACAAGGGGAACAGTCACAACGTGCCTCCAGAGCAAAACTCACGTGAACATGGCGGGTCTGGGTCCCGTGCTAACCACGGCAGATCGGGGCCTTTGGCTGGCCATGGCTGGTTAGGGTTAGGGTGAATAGTGCTGACTTCCAAGGCAATCACGTGATGTCAGGAACTTCGGAGTCCCAAAGGAAGGCAGCACGTCTTTAAAAAACTGGACGATTTCCACATCGCCGAGCGCCAACTGTTTAGTGAGTTGATAAAACTCATGGATGTAGTTCTCGAATAAAGGTCTCCGATGGATCAGCTCTAAGAGCTGGGACACGAACGCCATCTCTTTTTATGATCCGCCGTTCTGTCATGTTTTGCCTAAAATGGCTATCTGGGCTGCTGCGAGTGGTCATCGCGATCCCGCTTCTCACCGGACAGAGGCAAGGCAGGCTGGACGTGGAGTTCAAAAAGATTTAATAATAAAGTGCAAAACACAGGTTGATGAAAACGCAGGGATCAATGCAGACAAGTGCATTGACAAGTGCAGAGCAGAAAATCACTGTGACATTTAACAACGATGGATACAAGGAACTGAAAAAGACATGGTTAAATACACAAACTAATTACATCAAAACTCATGGCACCTGGGGAAACACAGCTGATAGATTATTGTAATGCTTTATTGGGTGGTTGTTCTGCACGCTTAATAAATAGACTACAGCTAGTTCAAAATGCAGCAGCTAGTCCTTACTAGAGTCCTTACTAGAACCAGGAAGTATGAGCATGTTAGCCCGGTTCTGTCAACACTGCACTGGCTTCCTATCAAACATC
>JAUYWG010000022.1:5992218-6002822 GCA_034779775.1 Enteromius afrohamiltoni | reverse complement strand
TTGTGTAGAGAGAGTGTGTGTGGACGCTGTTACTGGGAGCTGGAGTGGAGTGGAGGTGTGTGTATATCAGTGTCATAGAAGAGCACCAGCAGGAAGGGAGGGGGTGATGAGTGTGGGTTTGGAGGTAATAATCAGTCCTGGAGTTTGATCTGCTCTTATTCAGACACAATAACATAGAGACTGTTCTCTCTGTGGAGCCCATCATCAGGAAAATAGGAGTGTTTGTGGATCACAGAGCAGGAACTCTGTCCTTTGTCTCTGACACAATGAGCCTCATCCACACAGAACACACCACACTCACTCAGCCGCTCTATCCTGGGTTTGGGGTTGGTTCTGAATCATCAGTTAAACTGTGTTGATGAATCAGAACAGACTGAAGAGAAATGAATGATTCTTTAAGGCGAGACACTACAGGCAAAAACATCGTTTTTTTATGCGGTGGTCAATTTTGAGATTTTGGGCTAGTTTAGTCTCTCAACATGTGTTTTTTAGAAATACTATAAAGAAAATGTAAAAAAAAATATTACAATTATTATTTTAGAACATTATGTTTACTTGTGACCATAAATTTCTTACCGTATTTAAATCTTCAAATGCTGTTTTCTCAGAATGAGCTTTTTGTCATTTTCCTGTGTTGCACCTATATACACTAAACTTTCCAGTTACACTCTCACTAGTATTCTGAAGATATTTAGGGCTATGGATGGTATATTTTGATTTCCTAGGTAATGAAAGCAGATATTCTAAAATCCCTTTGTGTATAAACAAAATGAAAAAATACTTTTGCACCTGGCTATATCCTATATTCAGATATATGTACCGGAATTATATGCAAATGTCTGCATATTTAATGAGATACTGCCTCTTTCGCATATTTAAACATAAAATTTAAAAAACTTGCAATACAATTTCTCCGATTCATGTGAGTAATCAACTGGTAAAGTTTCATGGTCCTATTTTACCCTATTCACCTGTAGTGTCTCGCCTTACGCTGCATTATAATGAGGTGGATGAGGTGCAGTGGTCAGATGCAGCTAGACTAAGACATCATGCTTAGGTTATTTTTTTGTCTCCACAAATGTTTTATGTGTTATTCTGTTGATGCCTGCGTGTAGTTCACCATTCCCATGATATTAAAGTAGTTTTGAAAGAAGTGTTTGCTTTTGCTAGAGATGCATGATGTTTTGTGTGTTGTGTGCGTGTTTTGTGTTCAGAGAAATAAAGGCTTAGTTTCAGAAATTGTAAGCTATTTTAAATAAAGCTGTATTTGTTTCGTGTAGGTGCTGGTGAAGGAGATCGCTGGAGTCAAGGAGATTTCCTAAAACATAAAAGTCCTTTTAATCATCAAACGAGGAATGTAAACCAACACGGAGAGTTACACTTCACATCTCACATTCACAACGACTGTGTAACGGATGAGACGGAGGCGTGCTGCAGATCCATGTGCAACATCTTTACTCGAGGTCAGGCAGACAGGGTCAAAATACCAGCAGACAGAACAATGAGGGTAATCCAGAGACGTAATCAGTAAATAAAGCAGAGCAGCAAGCAATCACACAAAGATAAAGCACAGGAAACCAGAACACAAAAGAGGAAACGCTCAGAGATGTAGCCGGGGCTATTCAAAACTTTGCAACTGACAGAAGGTAAGGGCTCTCTACTTATGCTGAGTGACAGGGGCGTGGTTACAAGGAACAGGTGTGATGTGTAATCAGGGTGAAGTGCATGATGGGGATTGAAGTCCTAGAGTGACGGATGAGTTCTAGAGGGAGAGGAAGAGATAGGATGCCATCTGGTGGGGCAACAGGGGAACTATAGTTACAGACTGACACTGAAACTCAGAACACGCAGACATCCAGTACAAGACATAACAAGGGAAGAACTCAAAACACCTGGGGAGGAACAGCTGGGAACAAATGAACTACTAATTATCTAAACACAGGAACATCTAACCATGGGCATACACGTGTGAAGGATAAAACGAAAACATAATGGAAGACATGAAAACAGACAGGAACGTAACAGCAGTCGCTCTTCTGTCACTGAAATAACAGATCAGAACACATGTGTGTAATACAGCCTCATATAGACCGTAAGATCAGTGTGTTTTTATTGTTATTCATTTCATTTTTAACTGTGGAATTTGCTTTTATCTTTAGGTTGCAGCTTGGAAAATTTGTATTTAAATGTGCAAAGGACCTGACATTTCTTTTTTGCTTTGGTACTGGTTTCATAAGTGTGCATTAGCACAACACTGATCACACTCTAGCTAGTTGTTCTTTCAAAAACTGATTTCATGCTAATTCATTCTAGTTGTACATATTTTCACTCTACATAATCATTGTTGAAAAACACAAGATCAATCCTATAAGTAATGAAAACATTTACCCCCAGTTTCACAGACAGGCTTAAGCTAGTCCCATTCTTTCAATCATCATCCATGTCATAAAGAAGGGTGACGTGCTCACAGGGACAGAGATCGTACACCCTCCACCTCCATACAGAGAAGAATTCCTCAGTTAGTTGGCTCGAAGAAAGGAGATTATCGGAGTCATGAACTGAGGATGAGCCTCAAACCATTCTGAGCCAGTTGTGCATGATGGAGACATTGTTCCGCACAATAACATACCTTTATTGTAAGCTACAGCACTACACATCTTCACATACTGCTGCACACACTCAGATGTTTCCCTCTGATGGTTGTCTTTTGGCTTCATCAGCAAAATTTGTTGTGATAATAGTACAGTTTTTATAAAATAATAGTATTCGTAATACAAAAGTACAACTTACAACCAATCTCCAATAATTTTATTAAAAATAAAAATAAAAATGTACTGTACCTGATCACATACATATGTGTTACTGTATTCTGATGGCACAAAAGTTTAAGACTTTCTGCTCAGATTTAAGACCTTTAAATGCTTTAATATTCTTTCATTTTAGGCAGAATCAAGGCTTTTTAAGAGCAAAAGAACCCCTGAATACATATGCATTCACAGATTAATCTGAACCACATACATAATCAAGAACATTCAAGCATAAACCTAACAAAACCTGCATGATTAATGATTAACTGTCAAATCTTGACAACAATTCAAATCTACTTTGCTCATCTGGCTATTTGGCTAAAAGCTTTGTAAAGAGTTTGAACAGTCATTCATCAGAAAGTGCAGGAGTTCTTCAGCTCTGCTAGAGCTGCTTCTCTAGATTACATCTGTGTTTTCTTAGACAGCGCTTCAGCCTCCTGTGAAGAAACACACAGAAACCCATGGCATCAGTTCAGCAGAGCAGTGTGTTCACTGCTAGAGCGGACACATACGGGACACACGCGCTAGGAATAAAGGAGCCTTTCTGTTCGTCAGACACCTACCTTTGAGCCTGGAGGCGCTGTCAAGCCCAGGAATGCATACACAGCGTTGTCCTCACGAGCGCAGAAGAACGCCTCGTAGTTCTGGAGCACAGGAGCAAAAGAAACACTGCTCAAATAGTGTTCTGACAGTCTGACAACACACAACACAGCACTGATACAGCTCAGTGACAACACACTGAAAGAGATAATTACTTCAAACTTACTCTGTGTTGGGAAAATAACATCATTTTTGTTTTTAAACTATCACAAGGCATATTTAGGGTTAAATCTGTTCGATGTTGTTGGAGAAATCACCTATCAAAATACAATTCTATGATCATTTATTCATTCCCTCGGTGACTCTGAAATTCTTCCTGTGGTTCAACAACAAACACATTGGGGCCGGGACACACCACGCAGACGGAATTTGTGGCACCACGCCACGCCACAACCAGTATAGACAGCAGAATAGGGTTTATTGTATACTGTCACGTCACGCCGCTCACGTCAGGTGACAGAGAGGAGAGTAGCCTAGGCCCATCAAATAAACAGAGTGGATGTAGCCGAGGAGGAAAAGAACGATTGACAGCTTATTTGTTAAGAATGGTAAGTTAAGACCTGATCTGTCCAAAAATCCTTTAAGCACCAGCACTTTCTTGTAGAGTTGTGCTTCAAATGAAGAATTTTATGTTGACCAGATTGTTACAGCCTGACGCAACAAAATACAATACGATACAACCTATTCTGCTGTCTGGATGCAGCGCGGGGCGGCACAACAAATTCTCGACAGAAAACTAATGCTTTGTCGCGTCCAGTGTAGAGAGACTAGATGTTGCAGCACAGCGTGACAACTCATGCATTCGGTATAGACACAGTGATACTGCCGATACGAAAAACTGTGTGCACCTGACTTTAGTGTTGATGCACCTAAGAAAAAAGTTAGTCTAGAGCCCTGTGCAGCTGCTACTTTAAGACCTAATTCCCAGATCCAATTCACTTGTTAAATCATGACACATTCAGTACTGCTCTAACGACAGATGCTTCTAATCTAGATGGTTTACACTAACAATTTGTAAAAGATGAATAATTGCATGGTCAACTAAGATGTTTGGTAAGATACATGCAAGAACCAGTCATTTTTGACGTGACTTGCCTTTTTGAGAAAAAAGTTGTAGTCTGATTTGAAAGTGAATAAACACTTAAACATCTATATATACGCTGTGTTTCTCAGCAGCATTACGAGTTAAGTTGGTCGTAGAGGTTTTATCATCTACTTTGGCTTGCGGTGCTTCTGAGAGACCAGAGCTAACTACCCAGCACCTAGTATCTGTCAGGAGCACACACCCCACAGTATCTGTCCTCATTGAAGATCTGAGGAGGAAGAGGGTTCCCTGTGGCCGGCCGGAAATCATCAGGGACGTGTTCTCGCATCCACTTCCTGTTGTCCTCATCCGCTGCAATGTCACATTCCTCAAATTCAATCTTATTGGCTGCCAGGAAGCTCATCACATCCTGCTGCTGTTTCTTGATCTGAGGGACACGGAAACACACTAAAGGTGTCATTTGATGTCGAAAATAAAAACAAACATTATTATGTGTATTTGGTGCAATGTAAAGTTTAAAAAAACTCATTATTTTCCACATACTGTACATTATTGCTTCTAATCTAAGCCCTGCCTCTTGAAACGGGTCGATTTGTAGCGTTGTGATTGGCCGAATACCTTAAGCATGTGACAGAAATGATACATAATGCTGTGTCATGGCGCTATGACACCAAAACAATAAATCAAATCACAAACCAGGCATTTGTTGCATCCAGTGAAGACATAATTACTGATTATCATGTCTTTATTTATAAAGAATGTCTCTTTGGTTTTGAGACTTTAATCTTTGTATCTTTAGGATCGTATGCATGCTCTAACAGCTTGCAAGACTCCACAGAAAAAGCAACACCAACATTCAAACCGCATCATATGACTCCTTTAAAGCAACGCTGCGCTCAAACAGAGGAAGCTTCTAGTATGAAGCAGTATTATTTACAGTGGACTTCACGTGTATCAGGTTTTAGTTGAGTTATGAGATATTAGCATAACTATTGTTCTGAGAAAGACTTCAACTAAACTGCTAATAACATTTTTATTATGGATCTCAGACACTGCTGGAAAGGGTTCAAATATGCAGAAGATTTTGGAAAAGCAAAGAATGCTGGAGAGAACTGAAGGACACACAAGGGATTCGTGAACAACTATCACAGATGCAAAGAAAAGTTGCGGAACATCTGGGTAACGACACAGAATTAAGAATCAGTCTATGAGAGGTAGAACTCAATCTATTTGTTTATTATTTAGATGTTATTATTTACAACTGTAACTGGCTAAATAGTGCAACCATATCTTCTCTTTTCGCTGGCAGCATAAAATACAAATATTACGAGATATTAGACTAAAACTGTATAAATCGCTAATTTTCTAAAGAAACGCAGTGTGTATGGAGATTCATGGGGAGGCACCCTCATCGTTGTGGCCCTCAAGATCCACTTTCTTTAGAGTTCAGCTTCGACCCTGATCCAACACACCTGCCTGATCCTGAATAATGATCCTGAGCACCTCCATCAGCTCGTTCAGGTGAGTTTGATCTGACTTGCAGCTCAACTCACAGAACTATGTGAACAGAGACAGTGTCTCCATTACAATATGATTCACTTGTGCTTTTCATGCTCCACAAATCAGCCTGAATGTGTCCGTTTGGTGTAAACAGAAGAACTAGCCAGAACTACAAGCAGCGTTTAAAACTCTTTTCCTGAATACACACACGAACACAGACTTATTTTACACCGCATGTTATGTCTCCTTTATCAGACCCATCCATTTCAGAACTAGACTGTCTACTGACAGACATTATTCAGGGTAGCACCAGTTTTTTTTGTTGTTGTTTTTATGAAAAAATGAGACTGTGAGGAATACAATTGTAATATGTGCTCAAATATTTAACAAACAAAAAAGTAAAGACTTTGTATTCTCGTTTCAGAAGAATCCACAGGCCGTTGTTGGCTGAAGTTTGGACTAGTGTCGTTTCAGAGTTACATAACTTACAGTATCTGGAGCACAACAGTGTTCCCTAACTCACCAAATTAGGAAGAGTTCAAGCCAAAGAGCCGCTGGAGGAAGAGCTCCCTCTAGATACACATCTAAACACTGTTACTTCGCTTTTTAACCGTTAGGATGCAAATAAAACATAGGCCTGCTCGGCGAACCCGGTGGAGTCCGATCCATGCGGTTATAATATAGTTAAATGCTCCTTCTCTTTCTTGAGCAGAAGTGAATATCTTCAGCACACAGATGTCAGAGGAAGTGGTTACAGTAACTGTCAACTTCAGCACCATATTTAGAGTTTGCATTTGCATGAGAACAAAAGACTTCTGTAGTCTAGCAGTATTTAGTGCTGGCTTTACGTTTGCTAATGCGTGTTTTCAAACTACCTTGAACGAGACAAATAACAATAGGAAGAAGTCAAATAAGAATAATAATATGCAACAACCAGACATCTCCATATATTCCAGCAGGAATGCCAGTTTAGTTGTTACGCGTCAGCAACGACGTCATTAAAACAGAGTTCCCGACAGTAAGTGTTTCTGTGCTCCTGTATAATGCTTTACTGACTTTATTGCTGTCGCAGCTGTTCTACAATTTTCGCACAGTGTCTGGTTACAGTCGCATGTGTTTGCGTGCTTCTTACCGACGTTGATCCGGAGGAGGACGCGATGTAAACTTTAATCACCATAATGACAGATTCCTCCGACGCCTTGGAGCTCAACAGCAGCGATGATCAAACTCCACATTGATCTGAGTCCCGACGAGCCCTCCTCACTCCCCGCCTCCTCTGCTCTTCCTGCTTCAGCACTGAGAGCCCGTAATCACGCAGCGCTGCTGAAGCTGCTCTGAAAGCTTTCGCAAAAACACCTCCAAGCAGTGACTCTATATGCGCTCTAAAATATATATCTGTTTTAATGTATCGAGTGTCTCCTATCGTTCACTCAGTTTTAAACGCGAATTGTGTAATATTACAGTTTTGGTTTAATGTGCGTCCCGTGAAATAACTCGGTGTGTATCTGTGCATGTAATGTGTCCAGCAAACAATGCCGCAGCTTTTACCGTTCATGTTAATTTGTAACACAGAGCGAGCGACACAACAAAGTAACAGCTGATGAAAAGCTGCTGTTTTTGAGAGTTTGGTACTTGGGAACCAACTCTAAATCCCGACTTGATTCCAGGGCGCCATCTTGAGTACAGAAATCGCAGAACTAGATCACCCCGGACCTAAACAGCACTCTCGGTTTGTTTCTTCTCTTTTATGGTAAACTCATAAAAATGTGGACATAATTTGTAGACGATTTAGGTTGACATTTAATAAGGTAATGTGTCGACATTTATCATAAATACTCAGTTTAGTTCTCAGTTCTGTGCGCTGATTGGTCTGTGCAGGCGTCAGTCTGGCTTCAGCCACGCCCCTTAACCCGTTCAGGCGCTTGCTGTAATGTTCCTCCGTGTTTACTGCTGTGTTTAGTGTAATGTGCACAGATCTCTTCTGAAGCAGCTGTTTTCCCGTGTGTTTCGCAGAATCCCGCTAGGAATCCAACATGCCTAAAAGAAAGGTAAGGTTACGCATGCTCTCTCTCTCTCTCTCACACGCACACATACACACTCTCGCACAACACACACTCCTGCATCAGGGAGGCGTTGTTCGGAGCTGATAGGCACATTCGTTTTTATTCACTGCGTTGCAAAATGTATATGTTTACACTATTGAATTATTTAATGAGACTGAAATCCGCGAGGCATCTGTCTGAATTCAGTGCAGCGTGTGCGCGCTCAAGTTTGTATTGCTGGTTTCCATTGCTAATGGAGTCAGCCATACTGTGCATGGAGTAACACTTGCCTAAACCCGCCACGAAACACCCGCCAATACGGAATATGGCCTCTGCGATGTTAAAGACGTACCTGATAGAGAACAGCCTGACATATTTAATAACACAGGGGCTTTATTTTAGTCTTTGTTCTTGTGAGCAGATGGCTGTAATGGCGCTAATGTACCGATAGATGGCACAGCTCACATATATACAGGACACTGCACTCCTTACTGGTTTTATGGTTGTTTTGTTTTTTGTTCTTTAAAATGTTTACTTGTAGTCTACTGTATTTGATTTTCTTTGGGTACACACAAACACATTACTATTAATTTATAAATAATAATAATAATATAAATATTAATTGTTTGTTTTTTCTTTCTTCACAGAAAGCCGACAGGGATGCCAAGGATGAGGTCAAATATTTTCATATGTAAATTGTCGAAATGTCACTTGTTAACTCAGGTTTATTGTTATTGAAATATTTGCCCTTTATGTATTGCTTGTTTTTACTCTTTTCAGCCTCAGAGAAGATCTGCTCGGTTATCAGCAGTACGTATATTGCCATTATGTGTGTGTGTTTAAAAAAAAGGTTGCTAAATAGAATAGTTTGTGTATATCTGAACTTCCTCACAAAATCTTAATTAAATGTGTAAATCATGAATAAAAATGTAATTTCTTTTTAAATAAATAAAACTGAAATACAGTAATTGCACTGTACTTTTTCTGTAAATATTTATGATTCCCAATTTTTGTCTTATAATGTCAGTTGAACAGTGTCTCAGCTTATATCTAGTATGTTTCACTTAGCTGTGTTTTTCCTTCACAGAGACCAGCTTATGTGAAGGCTGAACCCAAACCAAAAAAGACAACCAAGGTAAATACTACCAGATGCCAGCAATAAAACTTTAGTATCAGAACGAATATCAGAATATTAGTTACCCCATAGGCAATGATGCCATGCAAAATCACAATAAGCATATATAAACATACACAATCTAACAAATACATTTTTGAAAGGACTGTTATTTTGAATTTACATGCATGCAAATATTCTGCCAATGATTCACTTCTTCTGTAGAAAGACAAAGCAGCCAATGTCAAAAAGGAGGATAAAAAGACCAAGGTGAAGGCCAAGGAGAGCTGCGAGTCTGCAGCCAGTGAGGAGAACCACTCTGAAAACTGAGAGGCCAAGACCAGTGTGGTGTGTTATCATGTCACTGCACTTCAGACCTTCCACAGAACCACATTTGTTTGTTTTAATAAGCACACTGTACTTTCATTTAGTGTTGACTGTTTCTTATGTTGAAATCATTGAAATGCTGTTGCTCTAAGATGATTTTCTTTAAGATTTCTTCCTCTTAACCCATCTTTAGGTCACAAAGACTCAAAAAGCGACGAAGGAAGCGAAATCTGAGTAGCACTATTGCCTCCCATCAACACTGTCATCACAGCTCCTCATCACTCCTAGTGTTGTGTCCAACCTCCAAGGCATATTATTCACAGAGAAATATTTTTATCAATGGTTTTATAAGTATCAGCACAGATTTTTTAGCACAAAATGAAGCTAAAAGCTGAGCACCCTGTAGATCTGCAGCAAGTGTTTCTGTGAGAACGCCGCATTAAAGGTATTTTTAAATGCCATTTATTGTTATTGATAACTTATTTGGTCTAGAAAAATCATACCTGCCTCTAGAGTTTGGAGTGTTTTCTTAAACTGATTCCTCATTCTCTTGATCCTTCTCCCTCAAACTTTTTTTAAAGGTTTTAAAAAGTGGTTATAAATGGCTGGGGGAAATTGACTTGTTAACCTTGTATATTTTCACTGCTCATTTGTCATGCGTCCTAGATTGTTTTTGTATACTGTGGGGGTGGAGGGTGCTGATATAGTTCACAGTACCTTGGGGGGGAAACATAAATAAAAATGGCAGCTTTTCAAATATGATTTTTTTTTTTTCATGCAATTTTCATGTGACCGTGATTGACATGTTGAAGTCTGCAGGTTGTTATGTACACTCTGATGTTGCAGTGTCTGCTAATAAAGGGTGGAATTTTCCTCACTTTCGCCTCTCTCTTTTTTTTAATTCAATTCAATTCAAATTTATTTGTATAATGCTTTTCATGATACATATCATTACAAAGCAGCTTTAGACCAGAGTAATGTTTTACAGTATATGTAGTAGTAGATGTACATGTAGATATGGCATACATGTGAGGTAAAGATCAATTAATAACGTAATCGAACAGACAGGGAACATTATAAATTAGTAGCAGAGTTCGGTAGAGCTGTGTGTTGTTCCAGGGTTGGCATCATCTGAAGTCCTCTGTGGGGTTGGCATCATCTCTTCTGAA